>JAAGKR010014822.1:0-10953 GCA_011419295.1 Clarias macrocephalus
CCTCGGATCCAAGCCAACTCCTCGGCGTCCCCACACTTCCGCGTTCCCGGCGCAACGCTCACTAGCCTCCGGCCCCCAACAACGGCAGAACAAAGACTCGGACATCCGCGCTCAGTTCACGCAGGGAAACAGCGCCAAGAAAAATAACAAATCGCCGGGACCATCTCCGAGGATATTCGCGCACGCGCTACTTCCGGGTTCACGGAGGATCCCCCGACGTCATCACTACGTGCACTCACTGCATTCCAGGACATTTCCCTGTTGTACCGGTTACACTCACTTACACGCGCACGCGCACACACGCACAAATAAACACATACATACATACATACACACACACACACACACACACACACATATATATATATGTACATTTCACGCTCACATCCTCTGCGCTTCCAGCCTTTGTCCATTTACCCTGGTGCATAAATAAAAGGCTTCTAAAGGTATTTAATTCTGCTATTGGGTCATTTCTTCTGTTCACGTCGCCCCCTGACAGTCTTATATATAAGAAAACATACCAATGTCCAGTACAGAGGAAAAATCGTTCTAAAAATTCCTCCTCAGCGAGGAACCTTGTTTATTTTTGTAATCCATTTCTTTAGTCTAAATATTTCAAGTTCAGCAAAAACTTTTTCTCTTCTGTAATATTTGACGTCATGGACGAACTAGCCACTGGTTTAGAAGTGGTCTTCTAGTTTAATAATAAAAAAAAACTGTGTATGGATTCCTCACTGTATATGACTGGTAGTTTCTCTTCCTCTGGGGTGAGGAGCAGCACAGAATCTAATATGTACACGTCACTGTCTGATTCTGGTTCGGTGTCATTTTTGGGGAGTTTTTTTCCTCCTCCTTTACGGTCTTTTTTTCTTTTGGGTGCTTTGAAGAAGGGCTTTTCTTCCATGTCTATGTCCACCTCATCCCCCTGTGATAGTGCAGTGGCTGCTGCCTCCAGTTGGCGGCTCTTTGCCCTTGTACCCATCACCGAGAGCACAGGTAGATCTAGCGCTGCACCCAAGCCCTCTGTGACCTTATCAGCCGTGCTCGGCCGCTCCAGTGTCAGGTGGGTCACGCTGGGCTCTCCTCGGTCCAGTTTAGCCGAGCATGTTGCTTTTGGTGTCGATGTAACTTTAGTTGACTCTTGGGTTGCAGGCTGGGCTTGGGATTCGTTCTCTTTGGGCTCTGGATCAGCAACATTTCTGGGTCCCTCAGCAGATGGCTGGCCCCTTGTTAAAGAGCACAACACATCTAAAGTGCAATGCACCAGAATGCATTAATTGCAATAAGCTCAGAGAGATCATTCAATATAACAATCTACATCCCCTTCCTTTAGCTGAAACCTTCTAAAATAGAAAGAAGAGCATTTGGCAATAAACATATTCGTTACATGACATTAACGTAATCGACAACCAAGAATGTTAATAGCTTCTCATAAATAAATCTAACTGTTGCAATGAGAAACTGAACCATTTCAATAAACAAATTTTAAGACTATCTCTGCTTTAAGAAAACACATTAACAAATAATAGTATTGGCAATATAGAAATAGCCATAATAAATGTTACAGGCCTCAAGCAGCCGTGACCTCTTGACAGATTAGGTGTCCTGTTTCAAACAGGAGAAAGTAGAGACAGGAGACGTTAGCTGTGTGTATTAAATCAGGCCGTTCTCTGTCTTTATTAAACAGGAATATTTTCTTAGTTGATGTTTCTAGTTTGTTTGTGCATACACAATTTTCTCGTTCTAACAACATTTTTCTATTAACTAATTGTGATTTCAATCTCACACATTTATATACTGTACATAACACATACAGTTCAATTCTGTTCAATAGCCAAATATGTTGCAAAGTGTAACAGAGCAATATGACAGTGTCTATTATATTAGCTTTTGCTAATTACTACATCAGTAATCCTGTTACTTACTCATTTCAGCCCTTTGATCACTTTTTCTTTGTTTTATACACATTAAATATCAACAACATATTATACAAAATAACACACTTAATACTCTTACAATTTTACAAATAAATTAATAACTCAATTACCTCCAAAACAGGAACAAAATCAGTTGCACCACTAATATTCTTACAGGCGACTTAGCTAAACAGGGATATCCATTTTAAATATTTAACATAATTTTGCAAATGTCCAGAAGCCATGAAATCAGAAATAACTACTGAAAAATAAAGCAACCATTACCTCGTGTTGCACCACGAGAGCTAGCAAAACTTCCCTACCCAAGCCAACTAACTTTTTAGTTTAAACTGCACAACTCCATTTGTATCTTTCATCAACTTAACTGGAATTACATCACAGGTTTTAAACATGCTATAGAGTGTGTTGTGATCAACTTAAACATGCTACTAACCTGTTTCAAACAGGAGAAAGTAGAGACAGGAGACGTTAGCTGTGTGTATTCAATCAGGCCGTTCTCTGTCTGAAAAACAGAAGCCTGACCGCCACACATGCAACTCACGCTTACTTTGGCGCATACCCCCCTAGTGGCGGACCTTGACAATTACGACATAGATTCTGGCAGTTCAAACCATGGTTAAATATCCAAAAAAACAAAAAAAAAAACAAGTAAATCTTAACACAACAATTGTTAGCAACTACTGGTGGGTGTCACATAAACCTTACATTAGCAAGTATTTAAGAAAACAATCAAAGTGTCACTTAATTCGTCAATAATAGACGGTTAATGGCTTTGGGTTAGGCTTGCAAATGCGACCTGAACGTGTTCTGTAAGATGTACTGCTGACATTGGTAGGTGACTGTATTGTGTGTTTTGGCAAGTCAGCAGGTGTGGATTCAGACTGTGGGAGGTGTATGTGTGATGAGTGTGTGCAGTGGAAATACATTCAGTGTATGTTCAGTGGTGATGGAGGAGGCTCTGCAACAGGAAGGATGTGTCGTCGGTTCCTTCTGTATGTTTTACCATTGCATTGGATTGTGTAAGATCGAGGTTCCTTGTTCACGTCCTTTACCACGTCGAGACTGTTGTTTCCTTTTGGGGTTTGCATCCTGACAACTTGGCCCTCTGCCAATGGTTGTAGTGGACAACTTGAGGCATCATAATATCTCTTTTGGGTCATTCTCTTATGGAATAGTTGTGCAGTTACTTTCTGGGCATGTTTGGGAGCTGGTTCTAATAATTTGGAGTTAAAGGGAATGGTTGACCGTGTCTGTCGTGACAACAATCGTGCAGGTGAACCTAACGTCGGGTCACGAGGAATGTTTCTCAAATTTAAGAGGTTGAGGAATACGTCTGTCCCATCCCTGTGAGATTTCTCCATCAGCTGTTTGGCACTGCGGACCACTCTTTCTGCCAGGCCATTTGACTGCCGGAACTCTGGACTACTGATGACATGGATAAGTCCCACTGTTTGGCAAAGTCTCTGAACTGTTGACTAGTATACTGCCTATCGTTATCAGAAATGAGTGTATGTGGTGTGCCATGCAAAGAGAAATGTCTTTTTAATTTTGTGATTACAGCTAATTATGTCATGTTACGAAGAAGGTCAATCTCATACCAACCGGAGAATGAGTCTACAAGCACCAGGTAGTTTTGTCCGCGCCATACAAACATATCCATTGCCATGGTAGACCAAGGCAAGTCTGGAACTGGATACAGTTTCTGTTGATGCGGCTTTGTGCTGTTACAGACTGAGCATCTGAGGATTTCTGTGGTGATATCAGGCATCATGGTTGGCCAGAAGATTATACTTCTTGCTCTGCGCTTGGTAGCATCCAGACCAGGGTGGCCACTGTGAGCTATTTTGATATATTTTCTCTGTAGTAAATGAGGAATGATTGTTTTGTGGCCTTTCATAACAATTCCATTTTCCACAGCTAGTTCGTCTCTCTATAGGGAAAGTATGGACGCACAACAGGACACAGGCTGTGTTCTTTGCTTGGCCAACCTCATTGAATCACTGTGCTGAGAACCTGTAGCACCTCATCCTCAGCCGTTTGCTTTCTGAGTTCCTCCAGTCGAGTAGTGGAGATGTAACTGACGGACATAACCTCGAACGTGTCATTTTCAGTGTCTGGAGGAACTTCTGTGTTTGGAGCGCATGATAGGGTATCCGCAAGATACATGTGTTTACCCTTCTTGTACACCAGAGTGATGTCATAGCACTATAGTCTGAGCATCATTCTCTGTAAATGTGCAGGGGCTGTGTGAATGGGCTTCTTTAAAATTGTCACAAGAGGCTGGTGGTCTGTTTCGACAACTGTTGTTTTCCCATACACATAATCCCTGAACTTGGTGCAGGCAAATACAACTGCCAGCAGCTTCTTTTCTATCTGCGCATATCGCGTCTCTGTGTCTGTGAGTGTGCCATCCTGCATACATGCAGCACCGAGTCCAAAACATGAGTCATCACAGGTTAATGTGACTGGTTTTTCACATCATAGTATGACAAGACAGGTGGGGTGGTCAGACACGCTTTGAGGGTATCAAATGCATGTTGGTGCTGCTGATACCAGCACCATGCAGTTTCTCTGTGTGTCAGCTTTCTTAAGGGTGCAGCAACATCGCTGAAGTTTGGGATGAATTTTCCCAGTTAATTTACCATTCCAAGGAAGCGCTGCAATGTGGGAACATCCCTAGAAGCCGGCATCTCAGAGATTGCTTTTGTTTTTGAAGGATCCGCCTTCAAGCCTTCGCTGGTGAAAATATGACCTACATAGCTAACCTGGTCGAGGCGGAATTTGCATTTGGCAGAGTTTAGTTTGAGCTTGACCTCCCGTACTCGATTTAGCACTCGTTTCAAATTGATGTCATGTTCTGCACAATCACGGCCTCTGATGATGATATCATCAACAATGATTGCACAGGTGTATCCTGAAGACAGCTGCTCCATTGAGCGCTGGAACACTTCACTTGCTGAGTTTATGCCAAACGGCATACGCAGGAACCTATAGCGCCCAAATGGAATGCTGAACGCAGTCATCATAGAAGATTTGCGGTCAAGACGTATCTGCCAGAAAGAGTTCTTTGCATCAATCACCGAAAATACAGTTGCCCCCGACATGTGGGACGCTACTTCTTCTACACTGCGCATTGGGTGATGAGGTTGCTTTAAGGCAGTGTTGAGATCTTTAGGATTTATGCATAGTCTGATTTCTTGTCCATCCTTTTTGTGTGTCACGACCATGGATGAAACCCAGTCTGTTGGTTCGGAGACTGGTGTTATGACGCCCAAACTCTGCATACGGTCCAGCTCTGTTTTGACACGGTCCTGCATTGCCAGTGGAATGCGATGTGCAGGGCGAACTGCAGACTGCACACTTAAGTCAAGTGTCATGGAGTAAGTGATTGGGAGTTCCCCAAGTTCATCAGTGAACAAATCTTTGTATTCCTGGAGAATTTGTTCAGTATTGTTCTTCACATTGACCAGATGAACATGTGGGCTCATTGTGACAATCCCCATGTCTAAACATGCACGAAATCCTAGCAGTGGTTGGACATCTTTATCCACCAAGAAAAATGGGAGTGAGTGGCTCTGTCTTTCAAGGCTACACAGCAGTGTAACTAATCCTTTTGTCTCAATTTTACCTCCACCATAAGCCTCTAGATTAGGCGTACTTTCCTGCTTTATTGATTGTTCTTTTTTCGCAATTTTCTTGAAGTTTGTTTGTGACATCACGTTATACTTCGCTCCAGTGTCAACTTTCACCTCGATTGGAGTTCTGTTTATGTGCAAAGTGACGAATCCTTCTTCATGCTCAGCCATGGAAGGGTTAACAGTATCAACACACATATCAAATCCAATGCCATCGACATAGAAAGTGTCATCAAAAACAGGAAGGTTGTCCACTTCAAATTCATGTACTGTCTTTTTGTAATTTGTTTTCTTTGGAGCACGCTGATAATGTGTTCTGCAACATTTTTTATATGGTTAATTTTCTTGCAACTGTGGCACGTCTCTCCAAACGCTGAGCATTTTTCTTTCTTTGCCGCATGACTGTTCCCACAATTTTTGCAATTGACAATGGTAAGTGAATCATTCTGTTCAGTTCTAGGCTTTTGCCTTGTGTAATGTCTCCTGCTGGAAAGTGGGTGTATTGCATCCACATTAGTGGGTGTTTAAGGCATCGCCAAAGATTTATTGTTTTCCTCTGTCATTTCATGAATGCGACAAATTGAGATGGCTTTTGTGAGAGTTAAGTCGCTGTCCCTTAACAGTGCTTTGCTTAAGCCTTCACTTTTGATACCACATACTATCCTGTCACATATTAGCTCATCTGTCAGCTCTCCAAAGTGGCATGCTTTAGTTTTAATCCTGAGATCACTCATAAATGACTCAATGGTCTCACCTTGTTTCTGGTTCCTGGAGTGGAACTTGTGTCTCTCCATTGTTTTGTTTTGCTGCGGATTGAAAATTTCACGAAACTTCTTTTTTAAGCATTCGGGATCCTCTCTTGTTTCGGCTAGAGTTATAACAGTACCATTCTCACTCGGTGCGCGCACCTCTGCTGCATAGACAAATGAACGCTCACGTTCTATGGCCTCCGGTCCTGTGAGATTGAGGAGGATATATGCTCTTGTCTTAGCAGGCTTGTCGTGGTGGGCCGCTGAGATGAAAATGTCATACTTCTGCTCAAAGATTCGCCAGTTGTCGGCAACATTCCCTTCGAAAGAGAGCAGTTTGGGTCTCCGAAAACAATCCGCCATTGGCACTCAGCAAACATGCTTGGATGAGAAAAAAAAGGTTTTACGAGCAGTCTGTCCACTACGAAAACTATTTACTCGTAGGTGAAAAGTTCGTGCCGTATTCTGACACCATGTTGTATGTTTAATAAATGACCATCACAATATCCATTGTGACATCCGTGACATTTATTGATAACTCTCCAGCAGTTAACATGACTGACAACTTGAGCATAAGTGAGAGCAGCAAAGGAGGGGTGGGCCCCTTCTTAAAGAGCACAACACATCTAAAGTGCAACGCAACAGCATGGATTAATTACAATAAACTCAGAGAAATCATTCACTATAATGATCTCAGAAGCATCTGGATCGCTCTGTCTTTCAGTACAGGCACGCACCAGATGTCCCATTGCACCACATTTAAAACATTTAATATCGGTATTTGAGGAGGCGGATATACTATAGTCAAAGTCTTCAACTCTGAATTTAAACACAGTATTTAGTTCTTCTACACCCTCTTTAAAAATCATAAAACAAATCTACTAAAAGATACGAGGTTTTTAATCAGTGGGGATTTAGAACCAATGGGGATTTTATTTATAGGGGAGACCACTCGTCCGTATCTGGACAGCTCTGCTGTGATTACACTGTCAGATATGAAGGGAGGAACATTAGACAGAACTATTTTCTTAGCTGGGGAGCTCAGGGGAGAAACCAGTATGTGCTCATTATTTACAGTGATTCCGTTTTGGACAAGTCTGACCGCTTTATCAACACTATTTACAAACACGACAACAGCACTGTTCATGCGAGAAGCAGAGACAATATTCTCCAACCGCTAACACACACTCCTCTAAACTACGAGTTAAACCCTCATACCGCTGAGTGTTCAGGCAAAACATGTATTAAATGGCGAGAAATTGAACAAAAAGAAAATTACCAAGACGGTTATCGCTCTCACGCGCTCTACACACCACACTCACTTCCCTGCCAAACCGTGCATGCGCAGAGGGACAGAGAGAGAGGAGAAGATAGAGAAGAGGAGGGAGCAGAAGAGAAGGAAGGATGGCAGTTAGGTATGGTCACTCACTGTTAAACAATGTATAAAGTGCAGAATGTATATTTAGTGCAGCGTGCAAGCAGGGACTCCGGCAGGACTAACTATGACAGCATAACTAAAAGAGAGAACCAGAAGGAAACACAGACATGAGGGCTCACTGAGATGTAAAGTGACCAACAAACCTTACTGTCAACAAACCTTAGTGATCAATGAGAATGGGGAAAACAGCATCTAAACATACCAGTTCTGCTCCTTTATCTAAGGCAAATTTATTTACAAAAATGCTTGGCTAAATAAATAGGTTTTTAGCCTACATTTAAACACTGAGACTGTGTCTGAGTCCCGAACATTAATTAGAAGACTATTCCATAACTTTGGTGCTCTGCCCCCAGCTGTAGTTTTTATAATACGCGGTATTGACAAGCAGCCTGTATCCTTTGATCAAAGTAGGCATAGCGGGTAGTAAGTCACTAGCAGTTCACTCAGATACTGACCATTTAATGCAAGACCATTTAATGCTTTATACAGATGGTCCTCAAGCGGCACTCTAGTTTTACCGCCGTGCCTTACGGCGGCAGCATTTGGATTTGTGCGTTTACTGGCTTTTACTGCTGAGTGCCGCTGTATACTGTAACTATAGACTGACGTCTCAGGCCTTCATTCTCTCAAGGATTAATGAGCCACAGCACCTTTAGAGCTGCACGTAGTAGCAGATAAATCAAGTGAAACATTGTAGTTAAACGATTTCCTAATCACAGTAATAAAATTACAGTACAAATTTATAATTTAAATTTAAAAAAATCTTATTAGTATTGAATTTAAGCAAAGTAAATGTTAACATAGTGAGCCTTTAGATTTTATCACGTGCAAGTAGAAAAGCTACGTGTGTAGGTTTTATTTTTTTTTTGTCATCTTATATTTTGTGTTCTTTAAATTTGTAGTAGATTTATTACCTGAAGTTAATATAAAATACAATTGAAACATTAAACGAATTTACAATTACAGTACTAAAATTACAGTACAAATTTATAATGTATATTAAATATAGGCATTTCTTATTTGCATCAAATTTAAGCAAAGTAAATGTTAACACAGTGAGCCTTTATGTTTTATCATGTGTAACACTAGAGTAGCCAGAAAACTCTGGGTCTGCATGAGAAAAAGTGGGTGTGCCACAGGTGTTGTCAGATTAATGTGCAAAAACTATATAAAAAAACTATATAAGATACATAGCCTTTATAAGACTCGTATTTACATGCACTCACAATGACGACAAAACATTATGATTTTGTAAAATAATGAAAGCAAACGGACACAGCGCTATTCTGTATCGATTCACTTCAGTGACCCCAGAAAATTAACCTAAACTCCGTATATGCCTGCCTCACAGATGTGAAAAAATTTACTTATAGAAAGTGAAATGTCCGCTTTTATATAAACTAATGGAAAACAAATAGCAGATTATGTAATTCGTATGAAACATGAATTAATGGCGCATCCACTGTTGCAGAGATGAGCCCCCTCACTTGACTTCACTCTCTTATCCTCGCCCGCGAGAGGCTGTGCGCGGTCCCCTACACTGTAAAAAAATAACTTTTTTAATATAAATTTTATAGCACTTTTGCTTTAAAAAAAAAAAAAACTACATACAAATCTCTGTAAAATTATAGACATTATGTCATGCACACTCGCACCGCGACCGGCACGAGGACCCGGAAGTAAGATGGTCGCGCTTTCAGAAAGCATAAAAGGAGACAAGATGGCGCTTCACATTGCTCAGTCATTGAGTTCATTCATGCCTTCGCTATCGCTTCACCAACGGTTCCGTGAGTACTCACCTATTCAGGTTGCTTCCTTGATTGAGTGTGTGTTGCTAGAACGCGGGTTTATTTGTGTAGATCCTTGCACTTGCTGTAAGAGAGTTCTAAGAGTAAACACGTGGTTATCCTGCCTACTCGCGCTGCTTCCGTGTTTGGGTTTACCGTCCACGGTAAACACGGGCTAACTGCTAAGGCTGCTGTGTTCGTCCCTCGGTTGCTCGTGACAGAATGACTGAGCCCAAAGCAGTAAACCCAGCGGAGTTTGCTTGCCTCTGCGCGGTGGTTGACCAGCATGCCGAACTGATCAATGAGCTCCGTGGTAAAGTCGTGTCTCTCCGAAAGGAGCTCCAAGACGTCGCGGATTTGCGCCGCGAGGTGGCGGAGCTGCGGCAGGAGAACGTGAACCTCCGCGAGGCGGCTGTTCAGTTGGCTGTGGCCACGCCCCCCGCAGCGGCTGCGGCGCCGCCCCCTTCCCCCTCCTCTGACATTTTCATTGCTTTACCAGATAAGTGGGATGGCACAGATGGGAAGTGCAGTGTGTTTTTAACAGCATTAAATCTTGTGTTTGAGTTCAATTCCACCAGGGACTCCACAGACCGACTGCGTGTTGCACTTCTCGTCTCATTGCTATCCGGGCAGGCAGCTGGCCGTGGCGGCCCTGGGCTCGCTACCTCATTTGGGCGGAGCTCTCACACAACCTCCACGTTTCCTCCACGAAGCTGAGTCCATTTGAGGTATGCCAGGGTTTCCAACCTCCGATGTTCGAACACCAAGAACCGGAGGTTGAAGTACCCTCGGCCCAACAGTTGGTCCGAAGGTGTCAACGGTCCTGGATTCAAGCCAAGGAGGCCATCCAGCGCGCAAACACCCGCTACAACTCACAACATCGCTGTCGACACCCTCCGGGACGAATGTTCCACACAGGTGACAAGGTGTGGCTGTCCACAAAAAATCTACACCTCCGCACGGAGTCCAAAAAGCTTTCCCCCAGATTTATCGGTCCATATCGCATCACCCTCCGTGTCAATCCTGTCACCTACCGGCTCCAGCTGCCTGCGGCGCTCCGGATCCACCCGATATTCCACATCTCCCAGCTCAAACCCTTCATCACTTCACCAATGGTTCCACCCACCCACCCTACTCCCCCTCCCCGAATCATCGAGGGTAGTCCCGCCTATACTGTACGCCGGATCCTCGACTCGCGTCCCCGGGGCAGAGGTATGCAGTACCTAGTTGACTGGGAGGGCTATGACCCCGAGGAATGGTCTTGGATTCCGGCCCGGTTCATCCTTGACCCCGAGCTCATACGGGACTACCGTCGTCGGGTATCCTCCACCCCTGGACCGTCGGGAGTCGGTCCTGGACAGGGGGGTACTGTCATGCACACTCGCACCGCGACCGGCACGAGGACCC
>JAAGKR010014824.1:0-10944 GCA_011419295.1 Clarias macrocephalus
TGTGTCGATCGAGTCGCAGAGGTACGAGGGTTCAGTGACCCACAGAAGGAGGAGTACTTCAGGAAGAGGATCAGTGATCAGAGCCTGGCCAATAACATCATCACACACCTGAAGTCATTAAGAAGCCTCTACATCATGTGCCACATCCCAGTGTTCTGCTGGATCTCAGCCGCTGTTCTAGAGAGAATGTTGGGTGAAGCAGAGAGTGGAGAGATCCCCAAGACTCTGACTCAAATGTACACACACTTCCTCATCATTCAGATAAACATCATAAGAGAAAAGTACTCAGACAAGCAGGAGAGTAATGAAGAAATGCTTCTTAAACTTGGACGCCTGGCTTTTCAGCAGCTGATGAAAGGCAACCTGATCTTTTATGAGGAAGACCTGAGAGACTGTGGCATTGATGTGAGAGAAGCAGCAGTGTACTCAGGTGTGTGTACGCAGATCTTCAAAGAGGATACTGGGCTTCACCAGATTAAAGTGTACTGCTTTGTTCATCTGAGCGTTCAGGAGCATCTTGCAGCTCTGTATGTGCACCTGATGTTCATGAGGGAAAAGAGAAATGTTCTTCAACAGAGTCAGTCTTCAGAACTGAAAGAAATTACAATGTCTGATGTCCATAAGACTGCTGTAGATCAGACATTACAGAGTGAGACTGGACATCTGGACATTTTCCTTCGCTTTCTTATGGGTCTCTCACTGGAGTCCAATCAGGATCTCTTACATTGCTTTGTAACACAGATGAAATGTAGCTTAGAGAGCAAAGACGAAACAGTTAAATATATTAAAAATCAGATCAGTAGAGATCCTCCTACCGAGAAATCCATCAATCTGTTCCACTGTCTGAATGAACTGGGTGATGATTCTCTAGTGGAGGAAATCCAACGCTACCTGAAATCTGGAAAACAAAGTGAACTCTCTCCATCACAGTGGTCTGCTCTGGCGTTTGTGTTACTGACATCAGCACAGGAGCTGGAGGAATTTGACCTCAGTAAATATACCACTCCAGACAATATATCAGATTGGGTTCTTGTGAAGGTGATGCCTGTGATTGCTGCATCGAGAAAAGCAATGTAAGTAGATATTAATATATTATTAAGTAATGATATCCTGTATAATGATGTACTATTTCAAATTTAGAACTAGAGAAAATTACATGACTTCAATATACTGATATTTTGACCTTTCAGGTCATATAGGCTGATGTATAATAATAATAGGCTAATAATAATAGATGACAAATGTCTCGGGTTACTTTGCTGTAACCCTGTTCCCTGAAAAAGCGGGAATGAGAAGCTGCATGAAAAAGCTATGGGAACGTCCCTTTGATTCACCGGTTATGAAACACGCCAACCTTTGTCTTATATAACCTCGATCAGGTGACGTCATCTGATGAGGTGCACCTGCAGGTTATAAATCACGTATATATCACGCCTGCAGTGTGGCATTGGAGCGCAGCATCTCGTTCCCGCTTTTTCAGGGAACAGGGTTACAGTAAAGTAACCCGAGACGTTTTCTTTCTAAAGCTACACTCGGTACTGCATGAAAACCATATGGGAACGAGAATACTAATGCCGCTGCACTGCAAGCATTCAAACTATAAAATCTGATAAATGTGTGTGGAGAGGACCAACCTGCTGCATCACACACTTGCTGCAAGGGGACACCTCTTTCCAGAGCAATTGATGAGGCAAGCCCCCTGGTTGAATGGGCTCTAATTCCTAGAGGCGAAGTCTGACCACGCGCCTCGTATTTTTTGCTAGGGCAATAGCATCTTTCACCCCCGATCAGAGCATATAAAAAAGCTGCTCTGATTTACGCCACTGGCTAGTGCGGTGGATGTAAATCTGAAGAGCATGTACTGGACACAGTAAGTGAAGTCTTTCTTGCTCTGGAGCTGTAAATGGCGGAGGACAGAAGGCTTCGAGAACAACTAGGTGCATGGTCGAGAATGGAACTTTCGGAAGAACGTTCGGATGAGGATGCAGAATAGCTTTGACTAGACCAGGGGCAAAGTCTAGGCAGGATGGCGTAACCGACAGAGCCTGCAAATACCCAATTCTCTTTAGAGAAGTAACGGCAATTAGAAAAAACATCTTAAGTGTCAGAAGCCTGACAGGCGCTGACTCTAGTGGTTCGAAAGGGGTATTAACCAGACCCCAAGAAGGGACTGTCACTAGCGGGCGGCCTCTACTGTTTAGCTCCACAATCAAATTAAAGGGTGCTTTCCCACAGAAACCCCATCAGTCAGAACATGACAAGCCAAAATGGCGGCTACATACGTTCTGAGAGTACTAGGGCATACACTCACAGTGAATGGTTGAGGAGAGATATTAGATCTGAGAACCACACTTGTTGACGGACCTTCACCAGGACCCCCGGGAGAAGAGCTGCCGGGGAAATGCATAGAGACACAGTCTGGGCCATGTCTGGCCATGTCCAGTTCCAGAGGAGCTGCTGAGTCTGTTAAATCTTCCTGCTGATTTTTGCAGTCAAATGGGGGTTTTGATTAGTCTTTCTGACCAGCATATGAGCAGTTCTCTCCGAGAGCTTTCTTGGTCTTCCAGATCTCATTTTGACCTCCACAGTTCCTTTGAACTGTCCTCTCTTACATTTCTCACTGTGGAAACTGCAAGCTGACAACGCTTTGCTATCTTCTTGTAGCCTTCACCTGCATTGAGCGCATCAATAACTTTTCAGAGTCTTACACAGCTAGTTCTTGAGTGTCTGCAAGTGTGTGCACAAGGTTTGAAGAGTATTTCAAAAGCTTAGAAACTGGCATTTACTAATGCCAGGTATTGCCATGCATCAGATCTAACGAGCTGATTAAGGTCTGAAACCTTGTAAAAAGAATCTGAGACTCTGGAACTCTTATGGTGCCCAAACTTTTGCACAGTGACATAATAATGTTGTTGTTTTTTTCAATTTATGCTATAAGAAATAATCAATGTTTGCTGAAAATATTGTGCATTTTTTCCATTTCCAAGAAAGACTGTGTTAACATATTTACAATAAAAAAATCACCAAAATCTGTTATTTATCAAGGGATGCCTAAACTTTTGCATAAGACTGTATTTTCTTTCCTTCAGTATCAGTTGTCATACAATTAAAGGGAGAAGTTGGACAGCTCTCGCCTCACTGCTCAGTTCAAAAACGTCCAATCTGAAAGAACTGCATCTGAGTGTGAGTGCAATTGATCTGTCTCAGAATAAACTAGGAGATTCAGGAGTGAAGCGACTCTCCACTGTACTGGAGGATCCTCGTTGTAAAGTAGAAACACTGAGGTAAGATCATCTCTCTAAGAACTGTTTGTTCTCACAAGTAATGGTGAGTCTGACCACATTCTTATCATTTCTAACTACATTTAAAAAAAGAATTAAAGAGCGATATTTGATTTTAGTGTAAGTTTGAATAATTTACAATCCTTTCACATGCACACATTGCTTTCAACATATTGTAAGGGTGAGTTATGAGTTTTGTTAACCATCATTGCACAGTTCAGAAGCAAAGGTTATAGCAGAGCTTTATAAAGCGGTGAGTAACGTCTTTATACTCACTGTTATGGACTATTTCACTAAATGGTATGAGGCCTAAATTCCGTCAGACCAGGAGTCCGAGACCATGCTTGATTAAGGGAATGTTTAGCCGTTTGGGAGTCCATCCATAGTGAACAGGGAAGGAACTTTGAGTCCAAGGTTTTCTCAACCATGTGTCAGCGGCTGGTAATCACCAAGACCTGGAGGAAGGGATTTTGCAGACAGGGAGTCTATGCCCTAATCTGAAAAAAAGTGCCAGTGCCTTTAGTTTGAAAGCCCCTGTTTGGGGCTGTAGTCCTGGAGTGGCTGGGGGAAGTCGTCTACTGGGTACACAAGGTGGTGCTGCATCTGGACCGCCTTGCCCACTCCAAAAGCTTTGCAACTCCACCAGGGAAGAATGAACATTCCCCAGTGTCCAGGAACCAATGTTCATCAGGGTGGAAATGTCAGCCACCCTGCGTAAGCAATCGATGCACAGTTTTGGACCAAAGGAATTTTGATAACAGTGAGCTCTACAATATTAAAGCAAAATGTCTGTTTGTGAAAAATGTGTCATTGTGTCTCTGCAGGTTGTTTAACTGTGGTTTGTCAGGTGAAGGCTGTGCTGCTCTGGCTTTAGCTCTAAAATCAAACCCCTCACATCTGAGAGAGCTGCAATTGTCTAATAATATACTAGGAGATTCAGGAGTGAAACATCTCTGTGCTTTAATGGAGAACTCTCACTGTAAACTGGAAAAACTGGGGTAAGATCATCTCACTCAGTCACATGACCTGCTCTTGTCATTGCCACATGTCATTATCTAATAGTGAAAATGTAGTAGAAACTTAAGGATAAATATCAATTATCTAGGAATTATCCTGTAATCTGTATTGCTGTAAAATGTGCAAGTTTTAAAAATAATGATGACTTTGCTTCTACTGTACATGACATATCCACAGTTGGTCATCTGAGTCCTCTCTGTTGACTCTCAATAGCAAGACCCTATAGCAAAGTGTTTTGCTTCCCCCCAGTGTTGTGTTTTTACACTGATTTGTGCCCCTAGAAATTTAACAGCTGACTGTGTTGCTCTTTTCACCATATTTGCCCTTAATGGACTGCATTATCTCCAAATTTGTAGATTCTATTCATAGACAGTATAACCAGCCAGCCAGTGCATAATGCAATCCAATGTTATGAAGCTCAGTTATTATAATGTGTACAAAAGAAACCTCTAGCTAAATGAAGTATTGACCCACCACTGTCCAAAATGCACTTTTTTTTAATCATTTGACACTATTATCATTTTAGATGACCTCTTTAATTAGACTTAACAGGTGATGTGTGTGTTTGTGTGTGTGTATATAAACACTAAGTCATATGTGCTGCCATATATGGCATATGGCTCAGTGGTTAGCACTGTCACCTTGCACCTCGCAATCCCCTCATCGGGTCTGTGTGCATGAAGTTTGCATGCTCTCCGCATGCTTGGTGGGTTTTCCAGGTATTCCAGTTTTCTCCCCCAGTCCAAAGACATTGAGCTAACTGGCATTCCCAAATTGCTCATTGTGTGTAAAAGCTAATGTGAGTGTTGACCAGAGGTCCCTGCAATGTCGTACAAAATGGGAATAAATAAAATGATCACCGTTGGCCTCCAATGATTGCCATTGGCCTCCACTATCCCTATGTGCACCACAGAGGTTCCTAGATGGATGGATGGTATATATATTTTTGCTTGCCTGCCTTCACATGCACGTGAATTTGAGTA
This sequence comes from Clarias macrocephalus, assembly GCA_011419295.1. Taxonomy (NCBI): domain Eukaryota; kingdom Metazoa; phylum Chordata; class Actinopteri; order Siluriformes; family Clariidae; genus Clarias; species Clarias macrocephalus. The sequence continues at coordinate 5,282 of JAAGKR010014824.1, forward strand.
ACATCCAATTCTTAATCCATAAGGTTTAATATGTTAGCCCCCCTTTAACAGCTTCAAGTCTTCTGGGAAGGCTTTTCACAAGTTTTAGGAGTGTGTTTAGGATCGGTATGCAGTCATGTTGGAACTGGTGTGGGGTTGTTTTTCAGTCATTGGACTCGGCCCCTTACTTTCAGTAAAAGAATCTCATAATCCTTCTGCATCCCAAGACATTTTGGACAATTTAATGCTCCCAGCTATGTGGGAACATGTTTGTTCCAACATGACTGCACACCAGTGCACAAAGCAAGGTCCTTAAAGACATGGATGAGCGAATTTAATGGAACTTGACTGGCCTGACCTCAACACCTTTGAGATGAATTAGAGAGGAGACTGCGAGCCAGACCTTCTCATCTAACAAATTCTCATAAACACACTCCTAAAACTTGTGGAAAGCCCTCCAAGAAGAGTTGAGGCTATTAGAGCTGCAAAGGGTGGGCCAACATCATATTCATAGTTCATATGCATTTGAAGGCAGGCAATATACTGTATATGTACATTTTGATTATATATATATTGATGGATAGCATGTCTCTGCAGGTTGTGTTTCTGTGGTGTTTCAGATGAAGGCTGTGCTGCTCTGACCTCAGCTCTCAGATTAAACCCCTCACCCCTGATACAACTGGAATTGTCTGGGAATAAAATAGGAGATTCAGGAATTAAGTATCTCTCTACTGTACTGAAGAATCCTCACTGTAAACTGGAGACTCTCAGGTAAGATCATCTCTCTCTCTCTCTCTCTCTCTATCAGGAGCTTTGGGAAAAACATTCAATTCCTTAGAAACGTAATAACAAGTTATTCTCAGTAGGAAGGGGTGAAGTTTCTCAATTCCTCCATCCATATAACCTGCATTAAATGGGAAAATTTCTTTGATGTTATTATTATTATTATTATTATTATTTTTATTATTGGTCAGTAAAACTGGGAAAACTAGAATTATGGAAAAACTGTCACTCTAATTCCTTACAGAAGTATGTCACTCAGGAAGAGGTAGAGGGATCACGTTTGATATTACTGGGAATAATAGAATAACTTTACAGACACACATCATCTCAAAAGCAAGTATTAAACTGAAAGAAAACCCAGTTGATGAAGAGTGTCATTATGTCTCTACAGGTTAGTCCACTGTGGCGTTACGGTTGAAGGCTGTTCTGCTCTGGCTTTAGCTCTGAGATTAAACCCTTCACACCTCAGACATCTGAATTTTTCAAAGAATTGTCTAGGAGACTCAGGAATAAAATGCCTTTCTGCTGTACTGGAGAATCCTGAATGTAAATTGGAAATACTGAGGTAAGACCACCTCTCTCTCTTTTTTTTTTTCTTCTTTTAAACATTATTGTCAATGTTTTAGCAAATTGTGTATATTCATGGGTATATATCATCAGCAACACCTCTCAAATTATGTGTGTGATTTAAATGGTATTATTGAACATGCCTGACATGTAAAGACATGAACATGCCTGACCATAACACAGTGTGGCATCGTGTCTCTGCAGGTTGTTTCAGTGTCATATCTCAGGTGAAGGCTGTGCTGCTCTGGCCTCAGCTCTGAGCTCAAACCCCTCACATCTGAAAGAACTTCATCTGTCTGAGAATAAACTAGGAGACTCAGGAGTGAAGCATCTCTCTGCTCTACTGGAAAATCCTCACTGTAAGCTGGAGGAACTGAGGTAAGATCATCTCTCTGAGAGTCACATGACCTGCTAGACCTGTGTAAGACACACACACACACACACACACACACACACACACACACACACACACACACACACACACACACACACACATATATACCTATTTCTACCTATTTATATAGCTTTTTTTTGTTGTTTTTGGAAGAACACCATACACTGTAAGTAATTTAACTTAAATAATTACAATTAGTTCAAATTAATAGACCTTGATGAGTATTTATGTAGAACTTTTTGGTATTTATGAGTTCCACCAACTTAACATCTTTCAGCCTAGTGATTTTATGTCTGACATCATCAATGCACATGTAAACTGCCCATGTTGAATTGTTTGAAAACAAGATCTGTGATTGGTCTGTTTTTGCATAATGCTGTAAATCTGAGGACCCTAAATTTGATGTTTTTGATTCAGGTCATCTGATTGTCGACAGATTGGTGCTCTCTAGAGTTATGAATACAATGTGTTTAGATGCGCATGGGATAAAAACATAAGCTCCACTTTTTGCTACCTACTGATTAGGAGAAACAAGAAAGCAAGATTTCTTGTACTTGGCTACTTAAATAGCTTAAATTGTTTAGTTTTTGAAATTGTCAGGTTTACAACTCCAGTTTTTGGAGTTTGAATATAAGTCCTGAATTCCTATTAGTTTTAGTTTTAGTATTAATATTCATAGATTTTGTACTTTCAGATTTACCTAAAGAAAAATAGAGAAAATTACTTATTTGATTCGTAACAGAGCACTGGTGGCTCAGTGGTAGGTGTTTCTCCGGAAAGGCCCGGGTTCGGTTCCAAGCCACTGGATGAAGTGTCTGTCCCAAGCCCAGATAAAATGGGAAGGCTGCTCTATTAAGGGCATCTGGTGTAAAACCTGTGCCAAGCTTGTGTGCGGACCGGTGTGGTCTACTGTGGCGACCCATCGGGGAGCAGGTGAAAGACCAACAACAATTTCTTTGATTTTCGACAATTAAAAAAAATTATAATTACTATTAAATAGTATGAGTTAGGCTACTCATTAATGCAAATAAAGAATGATTAATATGAATGAGTACAACAAACAACAAAAAATACAACAAAAAATACGTTTTGCCAACTTGTTCGGGTTTACAGTGTAGAGGAAATTCTAAATTCCACAAATCAGTGATACTTGTTTCATTCTATTAACAGTTTGACAGCAAAACATGCAAAATTAAATTTCCTGACTTCCTGATTTCCTGTCATTTTGGCAAATCATTATTCTCTGACACACAAAGTTGTTCATGACCAAACATTTAATTTGAAATCAATTATATATTTAATCACACCGCGTGATACACAGCCATCAGATTTTTGAGCAAAAGATGACATGCAGTGATGAGCCAATCTCCTTCACTCATTCTGTCAGGGAAGATCAGGGAGGTGAAGATGCTTCTTGTGCTGCTGTGAATGGTTAAATGCCTTCAAAGGGTTTTTGGAGAATGTTGAAGCCAAGAAATGAAGGTTTACATTCTGTCACTCCGGTTGTATTAAATGACGAGTATGTGTTGCTTAAGTGCTTGAATATGTTCTGTGAAATGGTACAATGGTACTGGTTAATAACTGCTGAAAGATTATGGAACATACTCACTGCTAAGTAAAGATTTAATTATTTATTACATGGGTTCAGTTATTTCTGGTACTATTTATGAGTTGACTGACAGATATGCGGTCAGTTGAAGCATGAGTGGTCATTATACTGTGCTTACCTGTACTATTGAAACAGTAGAGAACAAGGCCAATGATGCTTTTAAGTGAAGGATTATTTTTTATCCTGATCTTAAATAATCATTTTAATTAACAAGGTTTGGGATGCACCAAAACCCACTTTTCCCTTTAAATTGGCTACCACTACTTTCTGTTTGACAGAAATCACAATAAAAACAGGAGTTTTTCCCCCCTGTATATCCTGTATTTTTACAGGAGTTATATTTATTAATAAAACCCAACTAACATATTATTACTAATAAATTTGGGATTTAAAGAACCACAAACACAACTGCAAGCTGATTTATCGTTATGAAAAATTTAGTGAAAATTTAGTGAAATTACACAAAATTCACACTGATATTATACACAAACATATTTTGCAATTTGTGCTTTTTAAGACCCTTGTGACTTAATAACGAATTGTGAAATATATTGAAAATCATTTTCTATCAGTTTTCAATACTTCTGGTTTCATATACAATATATAAAACTGCGAAAACTGGAGTTGCCAGTTCATTTTGCTTTCGAACTGTTCAAATATCCAAATATAAACCCACTTGTATCTTCACTTTAAGACTCAGTGTGATGTGTATAAACTCTGTGTTTCTCTCTGCAGGTTGTGTCAGTGTGGCGTCTCAGATGAAGGCTGTGCTGTTCTGGCTTCAGCTCTGAGATCAAACCCCTCACACCTGAGAGAACTGGAGCTGGTACAGAATAAAATAGAAGAGTCAGGAAGGAATCTGCTCACTGCGCTACGGGACGATGAGGGTTACAAACTACAAGACCTGAGGTGAGTCAAGACTTTTTCTGAAAATCTCTTTTATATATATATATGATCCAGCCTGTGACTGGATTAAAGCCATGATGTGAAACATCTAAAGATATTCTTGTTAGAAACTGGTGCACAGATGTACAGCGTAAAGGATTGTCGAATTCCAATTCATAAAGATGAACTAATAATGTTTCCCCCGGATCATGAAGTACCACCCATCAGTTTGTGGTGATCAATTCAAGTGGTTTTCTTTCTTTTTTTTATATGTAGGTTGTAATAAACATGTGTGTGAAGGAGGCTCTGTGCGTTTCCATAAGAGACGTAAGAGATAAGGAGAGGAGTCCTGGTTCCACCTGCAGTTATCATGATCAATCCTGCAAAATTGTCCTTGACTCAGAAAACCAACATGGAGACAAAAGGAACATGAAAACATGTGGTTTTATGTTATACCAAAAAAAGAATGAGGTAACAGCTGAAAGTGTTATTGAGCTCTGTTTTATGCTTAATGTTTAGACATTTTTGAAAATGTGAGTTCATTCTGCTGCGTATGCTAGTCAGAAATGATATTTTTATACAGACTTTTCCACTTGATGTTTTCTACATTCCACAAAATGGTTTAAAACAAAAATGTTCAGTGTAGTTCATTATTATAATATTTCAGTCTATTACACTGCTATATTGTGCTTTTATGAAAGTGCAGAAGGCAGAAATGTGTTAATGGAGGAGTTGTCTAAGTGAGAAATCTATTCAATGAAATTTCAATTATTTTGTTGACTGTTACTTCACAATGTTCAGTATTAGTTTATTAAAATAAATATATGTCATCTTTATATTAACCTGATGTCTGGCTTATTGTGCAAAATTACATCTGAGTGTATGAAAGGTTTTAGATTTCATATGCTATAGGCTAAGTTTATGATTGAATTTACAATTCACATTTTTTTATTAGTTTATGTTGCAACCATAATACAGTTTACCTGCTGCTAATCATTAATCCCCACCAGCAAACTGCAGTGGCTTCCTTTTAGAGATTTAGGGAGAACTACTTCTTCTTAGACCCACCCATTAAGATTCAGTGATTTGTAACATGTACCTTACAGCACCTCCAGGAGCAAATAGGGTTAAGGGATCAACAGTGGAAGTCTGGTGGTACTGGAGAACATGCGGGTCCAGTAGAAAATGAACGAATCACTCTCTGAGACAACTCGTACTTCTGAGTCACATTAAAGATTCGTTCAAAAAGAACCAATCTTTCATAAACGACCCATCACTATGAGATGCTCTTTTGAACAACAAGAAACATTGAATTCCAATTTATAACCATGAAGTATTAATGAAATAAGACATCAAAGGAGTCCTGATGTCACCTGCAGTTATTCTGATTAATTCTGCAAGATTGTCCCTGGTCAAAGGGTGCGAGTCTAGTGGGGGGGGGGGGGG
>JAAGKR010014827.1:0-10942 GCA_011419295.1 Clarias macrocephalus
GGTCTGTCGGTGTCTCTATCTACCGGTCTGTCGGTGTCTCTATCTACCGGTCTGTCGGTGTCTCTATCTACCGGTCTGTCGGTGTCTCTATCTACCGGTCTGTCGGTGTCTCTATCTACCGGTCTGTCGGTGTCTCTATCTACCGGTCAGTTTATCTATCTATCTATCTATCTATCTTTGTCTGTGCCTTTCTACCTGTCTGTCTGTGTTACCTGTCTGTATCTCTATCTATCGGTCTGTCTGTGTCACTGTCTGTCTCTCTGTCCATGTCTTGGTCTGTCTGTGTTTCTTTGTGTCTGTCATCTATCTATCTGTCTGTCTATTGCGTAAGTAAGATGGCTAATGGGAGAACAGAGGATCAGTGTGTGTGTGTGATCAGCGGTGTTGGCCTGACTGTGACAGCCCGGCAACATGGATGGATAATTGCGCTGCGTGTAAACTTAGCTGCTGCTGTTCTTCCTGTTGGGACCGAAGCGCCTCCTCACACTTCACACGTCCCACGTTAATGCGCTGTAAATTTTTTTTTTAATGGGTGGGGGAGGGGGGGTGAGGATGGAACTGTCCAGATTAAAAAGTAAATAGATAAATAAAGAAGAGACGTCTTTATGCGCAAACCGGTTCAGCGTAGGTTCTTTTCTCCAAATGCAACAAACCTGTTTGTTTTCCTCCACAATATATTAATTTAGGCACTTTGCCAGAGTGGGCGCCAATACTTCTGGAAGGCACTATGATTGTGGCATCTTCTCCAGAAGGAAACTGAAAAAGGAAACGTGTGTGAATGAATTTATCTGGTTTAACCGAATACATAACAAATATTATGAATGTATTTGTTTTAATAAGTTAAGGGTTTATTAATGAACCGATCAGTAATTATTATAGAAGCAGTAAGAACCGGAGAGCAGAGGATTGTGGGATACGAGTCAAGAGTGAACTGTGTGTGTGTGTGTGTGTGTGTGTGTGTGTGTGTGTGTGTGCATGCATGCAGTTGTTTTTGTCTAGGTGCGTATGTGTGCTTACTTGCGCGTGCGTGCGTGTGTGTGTGTCGTGTTATTTTTCTCTCCTCCTGCCAGCGAGTCAGCACCAGCTCAGATAAGTGGTGCAGGAAGAGCCGGGGCTGAATGACTCATCCCCCAACGCTCCTCTGTCCTGATTGGTTAAAAACTTCCTAACCGCTCTAGAGAGGAGGGGCAAACGATAAGAGAGAGAGAGCGAGAGAGCGAGGAAGGCACAAACGAATCGAGGGAAAGAGAGAGAGAGGTGTGCATGCTTGTCTCTCTTGTCTCTGAGAAAAGGACAGAAAGAAACAGAGCAGGACGTGGAAGCGGAAGAGACTGAGAGGAACACAGAGAGAGAGAGAGAGAGAGAGAGAGAGAGAGAGAGAGACTCACACACAAACACATAAGGAAAGACTCTGGGACAGAGAGAAAGAAACCGGATGAGAGATGAGGGAGAGAGAGAGAGACACAAAAAAGACAAACACATGGGAAGAGAGAGAGAGAGACGTGCAAAGAGAGACGACGATGCTTCATGAGAAAGACATGAAGAGGGAGAGAAACAGCAGAAAAACTTGACATGTCGGAGAAAGAGAGAGAAAGAGACAAAAAGAGAGACACAGAGAGATGTAGAGTCACAAACACATGGGGAGGGGAAAAAAAGACGCGTGTACAGAAAGACTGCCACGTGAGGACAGCGATGCACTGGGGAAAGAGACAGGAAGGCAGAGAGACGTTAAAAGACAAACCCATGGTGTGAGAGAGAGAGAGACAGGAGGAGACGCCTACAAAGACAGGTGGACACATTGGGGAGGAGAGACATGCACAGAGAAAGGAAAAGAAAAGAGAGAGACAAAGAAAGACAGACGTCGGGAGAGACAAGAAGAGACACAAAGAAAGATGGAGACGCAGGGACAGATGGAGTGAGTGAGACAGAGTCCCCTGGTGAGAGAGACAGAAAGATGCACAGGGCAGAGATACATGAAGATATAGACATGTAAAAAAAAAGTTTAAAAAAAAGAGACACATGAAGAAAGACAGCACATGTGGGGAGAGGGAAAGAAAGGGAGACAAAAAGACTGACATGTGGAGAGAGAGAGAGAGACATGGGACAGAGAGACAGGAAGAAATAGATCCAGGGGCAGACTGAAAGAGAAAGGAAAAAGCACACAAAGAAAGACGGACATGGGAGGAAAGGGAGACACCGGGAGAAAGACAGAATGGGAGAGAGACACACAAAGAAAGAAAGACTCATGATGGGGGAGACACAGGGTGGAGAGATGGGATGAGAGAGACACAAAGAAGGACAAACATGATGAGAAAGAGACAGGGTAGAGAGAAAGGATGAGACACCCACAAAGAAGGACAGGCACATGTGAAAGTTAGACACACAGAAAGTGAGACACATGAGGAGAGAGAGACAGACAGATGGACAGAGTTTAAAATTCTGTAAAACATTCTGAGTTTGGAGTTTTTCATTTGTTTGCGTTAATATTGAATCTGGAGTTAGTGGAAGAACAAGGTGGAGGGGAGGAGAAACACACACACACACACACACACACACACACACACACACACACACACACACACACACACACACCTGTGGTTATTGTCATTAGTAAGGCCGTCCCCTTGCCTGTCTTGAGTATTGTAACGTCTTCCTTGTTCTCTTCCTCTCTGCAGAATGTCATCGGAGGATAAGAGTGTGAATCCCTCTGAGCAAGGACCTTCTCCTCCGCAGAGCAGTGCCGGGGCCACGCCCTCCGGGAGCCCCGCCCCCGCGGACAGGCGCGTCAGAGGTCGGCCCCACAGGGACTCCACAAACTCCGCCCCCACACCCAGGCCCACACGCAAGTACGTACGCTGGAGCGCCTTTACTTTTACACTCAGCAAGCTTGATGTGATCTGAGCGAGTATCGATGGTGAGGGTGATGAGGGTGAGGGTGGTGAGGGTGGTGAGGGTGATGATGATGATGAGGATGATGATGATGAGGGCTTTGTTATGAGAGAATGTTCCTGTCTTTATGACATGCTGGGAATTCTCTGTTCTGACTGGTTAGGGTCTTGCATGTAGCTCAAGTGAGGGGTGGGGCTAAAAAGAGACTGAAACAAAGGGATGCCACACACACACACACACACACACACACACACACACACACACACACACAATTTCTATAAACACGTGGAGCAGTTTTAAAATCTCCTCTTGTATGTGTTCAGTTTTCTCTCTCTCTCTCTGTGTCTCTCTGTGTCTCTCTGTTTCTCTATTTTTGTCTCTCTCTCCTTGTGTCTCTTTCTCTGTCTCTCTTTGTGTCTCTCTGCATCTCTCTCTCTCTGTCTCATAGCATTTCTCTCTTTTTGTGTCCCAGGGCTACTTTTTCACGAAGCCCTGTTTTAGGGTCTGATCACAGAACTGGCACTTTATGTTGTTTTCTTTTGTGTGCCTGTGTGTGTGTGTGTGTGTGTGCTTGTTTGTGTGAGCTTGTGTGTGTGTGTGCGCGTACGTGTGTGTGTGTGTGTGTGTGGGTCAGGTTTGCTTTTCTGCCTCCTCCCAGTTTCTCATTATAGCACTGGGTTTGTGAGAGGAGAGGCAGATGTGTGTGTCAGGCGTGATGGATAACCTCAGATAACTTTCCATGGAGACTGTGTGTGCGCGTACACCTGTGTGCCTTTCCCTCCAGCGCGTGCGCGCGTGTGTGTGTGTGTGTGTGTGTGTGTGTGTGTGTGTGTGTTCCAGTAAGACGGGAAGAGAAATGCGCTCTGGAGGGGACAGTCGAGTGTGCTGAGGTGCATTAGCATGGAAGAAGAGCTTCCTGAGACGCCACTCCGAAATGGAGGAGGATGGGAAATATATACATTTATATATACTTTTAATATATTTATATGTTATATGTAGCACTGCGCTGCACACAGCTTAAAGGCATTTGGAGAGGGGGAAATATATATTTTGGATATAAAGACTGCGGTTATTTAGCCATAGATTGGGGACAAAAAAAAAAAAAAAAAATAGCAAACTGGAAATTTGCTATTCCATTGTTTTAATAACAACCTAACAAATAAAAGTCATGTGTTTAGTCCTGTTCAGGAAGCCGGGGTTTACAGATGTTTTCCAGCATTGTGGGCATGGTTCATACAAAAAGTGGAGATGTGTTACGCAAAAGCACTTTTTACATTATTTTTTTTAAATTCAATTTAATTCGACATTTGTTTTTTATAAGCCTGCATTTTGTCGAACTCCTAATGGACCAGTCATCAGCTTAGCGCTTTTCCTAGAAAGCTCAATCCAACATGGCTGACAAAACATTGTCCAGTTTAGCGCCCCTAGTGGACAGAACGCTGTCGGTGTTGTAAAATGGCACTTGGTGCGGGGGGGGGGGGGGGTGTAGGGGTACAGTCATAGTGCGTTCATTTAAATTTCTTTTGTCTACAGAATCAGCTGTGGTGCAATCGGACGCCCTACAATGATTATTTATAAATTGTTACTTGTGTATTATTTGTCCACTAGGGGCGCAACACTGAATAGTCTTGCATTATTCCAGAACTCATGGTGGACCAACGTTCTTACAAGCATGTGCTTAGATTTAGCAGGACTTGAGCCAATGAGGATTGGATCACGTGATTAAAAATGTACGACGGTGATGCTTAAAGACGTTTAAGCTGACGTGTAACATTATGTGCAGGTTATAACAAGAACTGTGTACAAAAAGTAAACACTTAACAAGGAAAGCTCCAAAATATACAAAGATTGTAAAGAAAAATGCATTCTAGGGCAAAATAAAATCCTTTTTTAGTTTGGAAAAAAAAAAGGTAATTATGATTACATACTGTACTGCATGTATCATTAAATATACACTGGACATTCAATATGCTGATCCCGCTGGATAGCCTGAATGTCTACAAAAAAAATTAACACCAAAAAAAAAACAAAAAAAAAAAGTTTGAATAAAAAAAAAGTTTTTTTTTTTTTTTTTTTTTTTGCGCAGCAGTTTTTAGCATCCAACTTCAGTTGGAATAAAAAAATCGAACTTGTCATATGCAAATTTTTTTTGCACAATTATTTCGTCGCAAACACAGCTCCGTAAATAAAATTTACTTTTAAAATAGTCTTTCCGAAAATACATTTCACGCAGAAAAAGCGGAAAACTCTGTAAATAAAAGTGACAATGACATTTTTATTTATTTATTCATTTATTTTATTCTTAAAAGTTTTATTCAGTTGGAACTTATTATTAGAATTATTACAAATTCTATATAAAAAAAAGGTAATCATGATGCCCATGATATTTTAGTAAAGCATGTTTAGGTGTTAAAGCATTTATTTTTCTATTATATGTTTTACAAAAAAAAAAAAAAAAAATTTAAATCTTAATTTTATTATAAAAATATTAAAATGAAAAATTTACACTACAACAATATATATTAAGAAATAATCAGATCACATTAATGTCATGTGGTAGGTGTTTTTTCAGAATTTCAAAATATTAAACATTAAAAAAAAGAAAAGTAATACAAAATTACAATAGCGTGAAATCTCAGAAAAGTCCATACCGCAAAACCGATCAATTATTTAGAAGTAGAAAGTCGTTTCTGGTTCCTCTGCTTTTATTATTTTCTTTCTTTCTTTCTTTCTTTCTTTCTTTACGTTCTAGAACATTCTGAGGTGGTAGGTAAAGAAAGCGGTTGTTTTTCAGCTCTGGCTTGGAGTGAGAGACACGTTTCCTGCAGGATTGTAGAGATTAGGCGTGCGCTCTGAATCAGGGCCGTCTGACTGAGATCAGGTGGCGGCCGGCGTATAACCAGCGCTGATGTAGGGCAGATTAGAGCGGCACCTGATACGCGGGTCTGGATGGGACGTAGCGGAGCGCGGCGAGGTGTTTACGGAGCGGAGGGAGAGAACGCCTTCCTGGACTCGTGGTACGAGGCTTGTGTTTTAATTCTGTGTGGTTTCAGGATTTGGATTAGTCCTAGACTTGCTGCTGTAATATACATTTTGCTTTCATATGTGAAGAACGTTAAGCTAACCGGTATAGTTTTACATCATCATCGCTAATGATGAAATACATTTCTTAGGCAACTACTTTTAACAGACAATAGAAAGTCCAATAGAAATATCTAATATACAATAGAAAGTCCTGATCCGTATGAGGAGGGGAATTTTTATTTATTTATTTATTTTTATTTTAAGATCAATTATGCTCAAATTGCTGGCGTTTGACTTCACAGTCCTCGTGTATAAGCTGGCTACAAGAACGTTGAACATTTCTATTAATATATCAGGCTTATTGTCTGCTTGAAGAGATGATTTCCTCACGCGGTGATCGTTCCGAAAGCGTTCCTGAAATAATCCAGCCAACAAACGGTGTGTAGCTCGATCACGTGTCCGCCGATGTGTGTGGTGCAGCAGGAGGCGAGATGCAGGGATGGATTACATTTTGCCATCGGAAACATTACAGTCGATCTCTGCGACTTCAGAGTTCACGGCCTCAGTCGTTCAGGGTTTTGCTCAGAACCCGAGTAATAATTGTTCGTTTGTTGAAACCTTCGCAATGTCACTGAAACCACAAATATCCTCCGCAATGTTCGTATGGCTTTTTCCTGGCAATATGTAATTTTTCATGCATTTTAACACTATTAACTATTAAGAACAAATGTCATTTATGTTAATATTTATCTTTACAAAATTAGTAAATTATATTATATTGTATATACAGTATTAAAAATTATAGTGTTATATTTTATATAGAAATTGTTTTTGGAGCATATTTAGGCTTTAAACTATAAAAAGAGGCTTTATTATTATCTTTATTTATTTATTTATTTATAAAAAAAAAAATTTTTTTTTTACCACATCCAAATTTTTGCGTTTTCCACAATTCTTGGGAGCTCGTGGAACGTAACCCGCGCCAATTTCAGGGGTCGACTGTACATCGCATCTCTAAATATACAGAAATTAAAATTTTAGCACGAGTTATTTTTTTTATCATTGTTTTTTTTTCCCCCAGTCGTTGAATCTGAAATCCGCCGCCCCGTCACGCCGTGCATCAGAACGAAAAAAAAAATCTCAGGAGTGGGTGTTTTTACTTTCGTTTTTTCTTGGCAGCTGGCCAGATGCGAAGCTCAACACAGCACAAGTGAGATGTTCCACTTCCTATAGCGTTCAGTACAGCGATATCGAAAGCCATAAACTGTGAGAGAGACGGATCAGGAGCCGCGGGGTTTGGGAGGTTAGAGTGCGATTTACTGCAGACGCAGCACTTTTTATGTTGCACTTTTTTTGCTTTATACACTGAGTGGAACATTCTGTGGTTCGGCGCTGGAGGATTATTCTAAATGTCGCAGGTGTAAGACAGTTTATGTTCAGATTAGGACGTGACTTTTACGTGTCATTTATTAGAGTTCTTTGATTTTCATTGATTTTTCTTTGATTTTTATTCTTCGAATCGCTTCAGAAAGAACAGAATCTCGGAATAATGAACATGAATGTGATATTTTTTATTTTTTTTATTAATTTGATTTGCTTGGACAGGCTTCATAATCAGCTGTAGAGGACTGAACAGAGGTTTTATTTTATTAAAGCCTCACTCACCGAGGTATGAATCAGGGCGAGATTGAGCGTCTGATCTGATTTTTATTCGATTCAGTAGCACTGATGTTTATTCCCTGATCTCAAACAATTTCTACATTTTCATTTCAAGTTTTTTAGATAGATAAATGGATACTTTTTGATCCTGAAGAAAATTTCAAATATGAACTAGCAAGTATAGTAACATATACAGTAAGTCCCCAAGTTATGAGCATTAGAGTTACGGATTTCCGGGATTCCCCTGGCGATGTAATGGCATACAGACAACACTGGTACATTTCACATTTCACTGTGTGAGATTCATTTCCTTACTCGCAGTTATGGTTCTTATGTGGAGAAAGAAGACAGAGGTTTAGTCAGGTGGATTGGTATTCTTTACATCATATATTCATCTCAAAGGAATACGAGACTCACTTTGTCGGACTTGAGAACAAATTCGACATACGAACGTTCTCCCGGAACAGAACTTGTTCAGAAGTCGGGGACGACCTGTAATAGACAAGAGCTGAGTGTAGTTGCATTTATAAATCTTCAATCGTGTAGTCGAATCAAGTGTAGTTAAAAAAAAAACAACAAACAAACAAAAAAAAAAAACCCGGGAAGATGACAAGGTATTAACGTATTGTAAAAAGTTTCTAATAGACACTGAAATGTTGCGTTACATTAACGCCTTCTTCGAGGCCTTTTAAACAAACGACAGCACAAGTTCCACACCATTTCAGTGATTAATACATACATACTTTTAATTGTTTTTAATATTTAAAAACCTGCAAGACGCGTAGCTGCTCCCAGACGAATCGTGCAATAGACATTAACGACACCGAATCGTAAAGAAAATCGACACCTGGCTCTGATTCACTCTACAATCCACACGTCAGGTCTCAACCAGGACGCTGTGATATATTACATAATGTATTGATATTGGTGTTAAAGCGCGTACAGTGCATCAGAGCGGCGCGGTGCATCGGCGGACCATCGGGGGGTGCGGGCGAACCCGGCGCTGTAGCCTGCTGTCATTCTCACTGTGGTTTCTCAGTAGCTTCTTACCTTCATGTATCATTTCCTGGAAGTAAAATGCAGTGGGTGTATAAAGTGTGTGTGTGTGTGTGTGTGTGTGTGTGTGTGCGCATTTCATAGGCTGCCCAGGGCTCTGATGTGTATCTCTCTCGCTCTCGCGCTCCGGAGCCGTCACCTGCGGTTTGTTATGTAGGACTCTCTACTCCCTCTAGGAGAGCTGTTTACTGTAAAACACACACACACACACACACACACACACACACACACACACACACACACACACACACACACACATCAGGATAGAGTGTGATAACACAGCGGGGATGCTTAATCTGATCTTCCAAGCCAAAGGGCCTTTTTTTTCCCCCTCCGGGATGTTTTTTATTTATTTATTTAATTTTTTTAAAGACAGATAAGTTTCTTAAGCACAAACGTGTTTTGTCTGAAATCCGACTAGACGATGCGTGTGTTTTATGCTGGGATGAAATTTTTATACACTCAGGTTTTGTAAGTGTGAGAAAAAACTCATGTTCTTGGTGACCTGTTGCACAATCAATGCAGTGATGATGATGCAGTGTGTGTGTGTGTGTGAGGAGGAGCTGAGGTTGCTGCAGCTGCTTGGTATTTAACATAGTTTGGAGTTTGTATGTAGGCGAAACATTAACATATCCTTAGTATTCCTCTATGTCTCTATACTATTTGACAAATTATAAATGAGTAATTTCTGGTCTATTAGTCATTTCCATCTGATGGCGTGAGATGTTCATGTGAGGGACGTCAGGGTGAGATGTTGGCGCTTTCTAATCTTTGTTATATGGACCTGTTGCATGAAATGATGTGTAGTGTTTAGGGGGGGAAATCAATGCTGACGAGGTCCCGGGCTTCAGGTGATCACAGCCGTAGAACCACATATGTGTGAGTTTCATTCGTCATTTTGTAAACAAGATATTAATATCGAGGTCCCGATGTTTCAGACACAACATGACCAGCAGAGCTGTGTATCAGATCTAGACTCGACTGTCAGTGACCTTCTGATTTATCTGATTTTTGTTTCGATTTAATAGCACTAATGTTTATTTTCTGAGCAATAAAAACTATTAATAGTATCTAATAAACACCCAAGTGTTGTGTAAATTGTGCAGTGTAGTAACTGTTTTTCCCTCCTTCCAATATTGTACTAGGCCGGGTTCGATTCCCGTCTCTGTGTGCATGGAGTTTGCATGTTCTCCCCGTGCTTGGTGGGTTTCCTCCGGGTTCTCCAGTTTCCTCCCACAGTCCAAAGACATGTAGGTTAGGCTATTTGGCATTCTACAAATTGAATGTGTGTGTGTGTGTGTGTGTGAAACACTGTGCTGTGTCCCCCAGTGTGTGTTTTTAACGCTGTATCGCGTCTCTGGTGAGAAATCAAGCCTGATTGATGAGACTTGTCTGGTTTAAAGCCCAGTGTTTGATGTGTGGAGCTTCTTCACAGAGCCGCTCGGACTCTCAGGTCTCTAACAAACACTATAATAAAGCAAATTCACCCGATATATTACATTAGATCAATGATGAGAAATTATTCTTCACCTTTACTTACTCAAGGCAGATAAATGATACGGTATGATGATCTGATCTGAGTATTTCTTTTAATTACAGAAGCACTTTGTGGACAAACACTTTGATTGATTAAATAAGAAATAACAGAACTCTTTATTTGTTTTCCTTTAAATGCTGAAGGTACTGAAGTGTTATATTTCTCTTTACCACAGCAGTCTGTCCATCAGTACAGTCACTGTTAGTTAAGAGACAGGTTTGTTCACTTCTGTTATAGCAGCTACAGACACAGACACTCCTCCCCCCCCCCCATCCATCCATTTTATATATATAATTTTTTTTTAAAGGAGAGGGAGACAGACAGAGGGAGGGAGACAGACAGACAGAGGGAGACAAAGGGAGACAGACAGTGTGCACACACCATGAATATCTCTAACCCCAACTATCCAGAATTTAACCTCACTACTGTTTAGATAGTTACTGATAGTTTTTGTTGTTGTTTACCTACTATGTTTTTCTTTCACATTTAATATGTTTATACTTTTTATACATGTTTATAAACACAAGATAAAAGTTACTTATAAGGTAATCAATCTTCTATATACTTTTTAGATTTATGCTAATAAAGGTCTACTGAACTGAAATTATCTCGAGAGAGAGAGAGAGAGAGAGAGGAACAGAAGGACAGTGAGGGACAGAGACACAGACCAGGAGAGAGGCACAGAAGGATAGATGGGGAGAGAGAGAGAGACAGAAGGACAGAGAGGGGGGTGGGCAGAAGGACAGAGAGGGGGGTGGGCAGAAGGACAGAGAGGGG
>JAAGKR010014828.1:0-10942 GCA_011419295.1 Clarias macrocephalus
GAGGCCAACCCTGCGAGGATCCTGAGGCATCCAGAGAAGGACCTGCTCCAGCTGGATTCTGCTTCATGTTGGTTTGGAGCTACACATGCTGCTCCTGAACACCCAGTGATCCAGACCCAATCTGCCCTCTGCACCTGCTGACTCATCCCTGTGCTGAACTGGACTACATCTTAATTTAAAGAACTTCTGTTATATCGAACTTTCAGCTGCATAACACACATGATATTATACAATTTCTGTTATCTGTTATCACCCAAATGAGGATGGCTAGCAATCAACAGGGTTTCCTGTTGAGTCTGGTTCCTCTCAAGGTTTCTTCCTATTGCCATCTCAGGCAGTTTTTCCTTGCCACTGTCACCGTCACCTTTGGCTTGCTCATCAGGGACAATTTCATTATCTAGACACATTTTTCTTACACATACACACTTCCATAAATTTTCTTTTCATTTGTGTGAAGCTGCTTTGAGACAATGACCATTGTTAAAAGCGCTATAAAAATAAAATTGAATTTAATTGAATATTTGTTAAAAAAAAGTAAAGTAAAGGTTAGCCAGTCTGATCTAATCCCACAGAAGAGCCGAAATTGCTAAAAAAAAAAATGTAAACAACAAAAGAAGTAACAAAGGAAGGTGTTGTGGTCGGATGAACCACAGTGTCTTTTAAATCATATGGAGGAGCAAAATATCTTCACTATGGGATGAAGGTAAGCTAGTGGTGGCGGTGTGATGCTTAGGGCAATGTTCTGCTAGAAAACCTTAATGCCTCGCATTCACGTTGTTGTTACTTTGACTCTTACAACCTACCTAAATGTTACTGCAGACTGAGTACATTCCTTCATGGAATTAGTATCGCCTAATAACAATAGCTTCTTTCAGCAAGAAGCGCCTTGATGCCCGAGCATATGTGAGATGTGCTGGGCAAATAATTCATGCCAATCCATGGGGCCTTACCTCTTAACCAACAGGACTTGCAGCATCTGCTGCTCACATCTTCATACAAGATACCACAGCACACCTTTAGAGATCTTGAGGAGTCCACGCCTCAATGGGTCAGAGCTGTTTTAATGGCACAAGGGTATAAAGCCATAATTTCACATACAATTGTTGTGCATCTTCTAAAGCATTGAGTTTACAAAAGATGGGAGATCTCTTCTATTTTGGATTCTACTGCACTTCTCTGACATTTACATAATTCATGAGCTCAACCACATGACCTCTAATGGGACTCTCAAGACTAAAAGATAACCAGACGCTGGTGGAGATTACCCTAGGAGAGCGCAAATATATTCTTTTAATGAGGCTTAATTTAGATCTCTAATTAATCCAACTCTGCCCCTAAGACTACTGATTAAATGATTTAATATTATTGCCTTATAGCAGACACATTGTGCAAGTGAGACAGTCTTGCATCAGGTTAACAGAAAAACTGTTAACATCCTCATAAAGGCTTTTTGAAAACACACTAATGGGCCAAACATATTCTGTCCTCCGAATGTGTGCATGTATAGACGAAAGGGGGAAAATGGGAAGAAAAGGAAGGGGGAAAAAATGACCCTGAACAGAAGTGTGTCCAGAGAGATACTGCATACACTGAATAGTATGGGTTGCATCATTTCATTACATGCCCACACTCTTATTAAATCCACAGGTGAAACAGTGTTAGCTAGCTGGAATGTTAGTAAGCTGATCCAATATTAACGTGCAAAAAGTCACCTTGAGTCTTTCTGTTTTTCTTTTTCACTTTACCTCAACTCCGTAAGTACACAGAAACAGAGGATCACATTGCCTAATGACAAATCAACATAACACAAACCCCCAAATCCACGCCAAAGCACTGTTACATTTTTATGATTTCAGAGATGATTGATTTGACTAAATACTCCTAAACACTATGTGCAACCTTTTACATTACATAGGAAAGATCAACACTTTTTTAATGATAGTTAAAATTTCTATCATATTCTGTAGGTCAAGTTCACTGGTGCACGGTAGCTTGCTGAAAATGCCTTATTAATGTGAACGCATTCATCTTTTGGAATTAAGTGAGTTGTTGGAAAAAACATGGATAAAAGTTTAACATGAGCACATACCCTGAATATTTAAAGCTATTCCCAGAGCCATGTACATTTAGTTCATGGAAATGCCAGTGAATTAGGGGGGAATTAACAGGATTAAATAAAAACTGACAAGACCAAAATGAATGAGAAAGATTAGCTAGATGACAAAGTTGAGAAAAAAGGTGTAAACGAAGATATCAGACAACCACCAGCCACCAAGAAATCTTTAGAACTTTCCAGGAATGATTTCGGGAAACGCCATTCCTCCTAAAATTATTGGCCTAATTAATGTTTGGTGGTGGAAACCATGTTTGGTGTTGTTTAACATCTAACGAAGGTGCTCTATGGTCGTTGAAATATGGTGATTGTGAGAACAATTCAATCTAACTAAACAAAAATTTTACAGCTATTAACAATGGAATTTGTCTCAAAGCAGCTTTGCAAAAATCCAGATACAAAAGTTAGATTTATATTTAATGAGCAGGCCAGAGGCAAATACGGCAGTGAAAAAGTCAATGAGGCCGACATAGTGCGAAAACCTTGGAACTAACCTGAATCAAAAGGGAAGCCATCCTCTAACCCAATTATAATTGCACTGGATAATGCAATTATAAATCCGTTCTCGTCTATATCTGTATACTATTAAGCCAAGTAGTGCCAAGTGTGTTAAAAGGAACTTCAGTATGAACATCATTAGTGTTTTAATTTTAAGTCAATTGTTAGCATCAAACTAACGTTATTAACTGTTCACTGATTGAGACTAGAGTGTAAACTATTTTAAGCAATTATAGCGTATCCAAAGAAGACCATCAACAGCCACTTCTACAGACTCATCAATGCATCTGGTAAAACCACAAGGCCTGTGGATAGAATCATTGCAATCCTGAAAGAGACCACTCATTGAGAACAGAATTAACCTCATCGTAACATCACACAATGTTTCAACACACGTTGAGATAAGTTTTCCTTTCACTAGTCACTTGAAATTAAGAACATCTAAAAATCTACCACCATAATATGGCAAGAAAATAGGCAACATCACATCACATAAATGTACAATATGCTGCTCAGTCTAATCAACTGCACATAAACTTTGCAGTCAGAATGTTTGTCTTCCTGTATTATCATAAAACAGACTTCCATGAGTCCAAGATGCACACACAATGTTTTAATCAATCACCTCAAATGCTTTTGATGGATCTCCAGCCCAAATCCATATATTTACATACACCCTTACCCTACACTGTTTGATTGATTAACATCAAGCTGTTACGTCAGGATTCATTTCAATTTCACACACATTCAGCACATGCCTTGCAGAGGTACGATAGTGAATTTATCTTAACTTATTTCCTAATGGTGTATACATTCAGAGCTAGGAATGTACTTAATAGTTCAGTCATTGTGTTTAGCTAGCAATCAACAGCCTTTAAAAGATCTTTAAAATACAAGCTTTACTAAATACAAACACTAACAAATTTTTAGATTATTTATGCTTAAAACATTCCTGTAAGATTTAGGAATGGGTGCATGGCTGTGATGTTTATACTGTAATGTTTATACTGTATCTGATCAATCAAAGCAACAACCCCCAACTTTATTCCAACACCTGAGGACACAAAAAGGTACAGTCAGGTCTAAAGATATTTACACAAAGACACATTATTATTGTCACTGTTCAACACCACACTGGATTTAGAATTAAGCAATCAAGACATGATTGAAGTGTAAACTTTCAGTTTCAATTCAGGGGCTTTAGCAAACATTGCATTACCCTTTTTATGTTTTACCAAATCCATCCATTTTCACTCTTGTGACTGGACAAACTAACAAAATCACAGATATTAGGGGTATATAGTGGAATCTTACGAGTCTTACGAGAATATGAATATTTTTGGGTTATGGAACAAATTATCAGAGTTTTCAGTGTTTCTTATTGGGGAGTTTGCTTTGATCAATTTATGCTTGCAATCCAAGGTTTAACTGTACATTTAATGCCTGGGTGAAAATTTCAGGATCCAGGAACCCATTGACATCACCAAATGTTTCTTTCCTTGAGCCAGGTTAGATGATTCCTTTAAAACTATTTCTTAAATATTATTTTGCTTTAGATTGCTTTTGCAGCACATATTGGTTTATTATCCGTCTGTGCTGTATTGCACTCTCATCAGTTTTGCAGAAAATATAGCTTTCACTCTGATACACCAATTTATCTAATTTTTGTTTTGGGATTAATCTCCCTCTCCATCTAAACACATTCACATGCCTTCACCACATGCACTTTGAATTGAACAATAATAATTGTAATTGAACTGAACTGTGCCATATACACTCTTTTACTGACACATTGTTTTACCAGCTTATGCTAATGATGTGGGTGTCATCATAAAATATCAGGATTATGTAAATAATCTATAAAAAATTGTGGAATTGTTTTGTAAAGTCTCATCTGCAAAAGACAACAGGGGAAATGTGAGAGCTTAGCATTTGGGAGATGGGCTGCATCTGCCCCATAGCTGCCAGGAGAGCTTAGCTGAAACAGGCAAAATTAGCAAAGTAGAGATAGCTCTTGCCTCAGATGTCCTAGAGAGAACAAGCTCTGATTATCAATAACCCCCCCCCCCCCGCCAAGGCATAAGCTAGCGTGTGTAGAGCCCCCTGCTGGACTGTTACTGAAAATGAAAATGCAATCTGTTATGGTTATATTTTTGGGGGGACATCTTGCACTGGGTACCAGGTGTGCTTTATCTGACTAAGGAGGAAGGAAGGCAGGGATTAATACACCTACAGAGAAGATGGGCAGCTTTCAATTTGACACTATTTTATCAAGGAGTGTTTAAAGCATGAACTCTTTTTAAATGGAGAAGCTTCACCTTACTGGCAGCAAAAGCTGACTGAAGAGGAATTGGCGATACTGCAAAACTACATCACGAGGCAGGAACCTTCTGAAGAAGTCAATCCATTTCCTGAACTCGGTCTCACTGAGTGACCGAGACTTTTTTAAACTTTAAAACAGTCAATAGTACAGACTCGTATATGATGCGGAAAGACTTTTGTACAGATTCTGCATAAAGGGTCTGAGCAAGAAATCGCTGAGTGGGAGATGGGATACAGTGTGGAGAAAGAAACTGGATGTGTATAATGAATGTAAGCTTGTGTGGAGGGTTCTTTATAAAGCACTGTTAAAAAAAGAGGAGAGTTGATCTGTAGTAGAGAATTCTGCATGGAACACTGAACGCTATCAGATTGGTTTCAACTGTTAATGTCTGTATTCTTTCCTTTGTCCGCTATTTCAAATGCTAAAAATGGTGTTAAGGATTTTTTAAAATGAAAATAATGTATGACTGCTTTTATTTTTGGTGCTGGATATAAAAAAAAGTGCTCAGAAGTGGCAGCTGTTTTGGCAATGAATTTAGTAGTGGGACAGGACAAACAGTCTATTTATAAGAGCAGAAAAAACTAATTAAGATGATGTTTCTGATGAAGGCCTTATTCCCATGATTGTGTCTTTAGCAAAAGCTAGAGCCAGAGTGGAATTTCTATTCCTTAAAGAATACCACTGATGAATTTAATTATCAGTCTGCTGTGGTGTTAAAGAGGAACTGTGTTTTTATGACCATTTTGTGGCCAGCTTTTTACTATTTACTCAATGGTTATTAAGGGCCTTCTTAACTTATTAAAAATAAATGCCTCTAAAAAAATCTGTCTATCTAATAAAAACATTCTTGGGCCATAACTCTACCATCATCATGTTTGATGATGTGCTTTGGATACTGAGCCCTTCCTTTGCTTCGCCATACTCTTCAATTCCAATCATTCCAGTACAACTTAATCTTGTCTCAGAACTGGGCAGGCTTTAAGTTTTTTTTTTAGTTTTTTTAAATTTTTTTTTTTTTAAGTCTAATCACACCTTTCTGAAGTAAACCCTCTATATTTGCATTCATGAGCAGACATTTGTAGACTTGACAAATGATACATCTACCTTCAAGGAAGTGCTGCACTATTTATTGAACTGCAAAAAAAAAAAAATCTATTTATTACAGTTTTGCCTGAAGTACTGTATATTGAACAAAATGTAAGTGTGAGCCTTACTCATAAGTGTAATGTTTTAAAATTAGTGGCATGTACTGTATGTTGCTTTGGAGATTAAAAAGGCCAATCTTCTGGTTTTTGAATATTACGCTGAATACAGTGGCGAAGATTCAAGATAGCCAGTCAGTGCCAAAAAAAACCCTCTGCAGTACTTCGGATATAAATGCAGCTACACTGTTTAAAGATTAACGTGTTGCACAAGACATGCAAGGTTAAAGTGTATGCGTCACCTGAAAACACAAAAAGCTTAAATATCACAAAAAATACTTTACAATGTTTTGGGGGGGAAAAAGGAAAAAGCAGGTGAAAAAAATTGCAGTTCTATGGGTGTCTTGGCAGTCAGCAGGTTTGAGTTCATGGAGCACTGAGCAGGAACACAAAAACTGTGGTAAAAATCAGTGACTCACCAAGGACTTCCTAATGTTCCTAATGTTGTGGCTATAAATGTGCAATTAATTTGATGAGGAAGCAGAACTGGACAGCATTATATCAGTACAGGGACAAAAGACGGCATATGACTCACTACAACATGCCCTCTTAGTGATATAATCTTATACCCAACCAAGCTACAAATGTGATGCATCATAGGTCATGCAACATAGGAGGCAAGGAAGTAATGTGGCAAATTGTTTCCTATGTGCCATGTCAGCTGAAATTGCTCACAGTGTGTGACAAGAGGTTTTTTAAAAAAAGAAATATATCAATGCTAGGCGGCACAGTGGTGTAGTGGTTAGTTAGCACTGTTGGCCTGCACCTCCAGGGTCCGGGTTCAATTCCTGGCCAGGTTCGATTCTCTATCTGCATGCATGGAGTTTGCATGTTCTCCCCATGATTGGTGGGTTTCCTCCGGGTACTCCGGTTTCTTCCCACAGTCCAAAGACATGCAAATGAGACTAATTGGTGCTCTCAAATTGCCTGTAGTGTGTTAAGGAGAGTGTGTATGTGTGTGTGCGCGCCCTGTAATGGATTGGCCCCCTGTCCAGGGTGTACCCCACCTCGAGCCCTGGGATAGGTTCCAGGCATGCAGGACCCTGAATACGGGATAAAGTGGTATAGACGATGAGTGAGCGAGAGAGCATATCGATGCTCTCTATGGTACTGAGATCACATGTAACTCGACAGACAGAGTGACAGGAAACATTTATTTGGAAATTCATTTTTTGGTGTGTTAAGGTCTGTATTATACTGTAAGGAGAAACTGAGTTTATATTCGGTATAGTTGTTGCTAAGGGACTGACCTCTCTTCGTCGTGATGCCCAGCAACTCTGCTTGATCTTCCATACAACTGCTGCAACCAGCAGAAGAGACAAGAAACAGCTGCAACAAAAGAGGAAAGGAATTGACATTTTTAAATAATACTTTTAAACCATTACTAATTAAAAATAGGTGATGAACAGATTCTGTACTAGCTAGGAGGACAATACACAATCCAAACCTTTCTACCTCCTTTCCTAAGGCCACAGGTACTATGCAAATGTTGCTTATGTGTGTGACTTTACAATTGACTTGAATAATATATATTTGTATGGTTATATAGTAGTTTGTACTGTATATGTAGATATATGCTTTTGTTCAATGTCTCTCTCTTTAATAGCATGCATTTTAAACTTAATGCCAACAATTACAAATTTTTCCACTTTGCTTGTTCAGATAAAATAACACTGAGCACTCTCCTTGCTGGCAAAACAACTATAGTGAATTTTGGAGTGAATCCATAACTGAGGCACAAACCATTTGAGAGGTTCCAATCTCTTTACTGTTAGAACTACTACTATATAACAAATCTGTGCCTTGACTTGGAATCCCAGGTCATGGTGTCATTTTCAGTGACAGAAAGCATGCTCCACATGACATGGTCTATAGACAGCAATTCATGCTTGATCTGTCTAAAATAATTTCAACAGATCTTCAACTTGGGTACAGTATGTTAAATGCAGTATAGCAAACATTCAACTTGTTCAAGGTGTGCTGTGCAGAACGTTTAGTTATTCCCCCTCAGTCATCAGCAATACCTTTATTTGTGACAAGTGTATATTAATTAGCTCTTTGCAGGAAAAGATTGCGGCATTAAAAGGTGTGCAGCTAGACTCTAGAGTGTGTTAGAGTGAATGAGAGCAGCATAGTTTCTGTAGGGAAAATTCTGGATTCCTTATGCCAAAGTTGGCAATCCCACGACTTCCTAATTAGAGCCCTTACAGCAATCCAAATGGGTGAAGACTCGGCGGCATATCTTCAGCCAAAGTTAACCCTAAGGCTCAAGCACGGGAGCATCACTCATCTCCATTTCATGTGTCCAACATGTTTGCTCTCCTCAGTGAAGTGTCCACTGAGAAACCTGATAGAGGTCTCCCTATAGGAGACTTTATCTTTAGGCATGTGAAATTGGCTAGGGGTTTATGGGTACAGGCAGCTTTACCTTGGTGTATACCCGGAGCCAGGGCACTGAACATAGCATAGATAGTACTTTCTTAGTCACGGGTTACTAAGAGTAACATTGTAAAGGTATGCGAATTAGGGAAGTCAAGTCAAGTCAAGTCAATTTTATTTATATAGCGCTTTTAACAATTGACATTGTCGCAAAGCAGAAGGGAATGTCCAATATTTTCTGGTCTCATCCCAATGTGACATGACAATGTAGATCATACCAAGTTATGGTTACTGGTCTAGGTGGTGCTTCAAAAACAATGTGGGCTTTATAGATAAAGTAGAAGTTTCAAGGGCAAGGCTGGCCTGATTAGGTGTGCCAGTGCTGGTCCCATTTCTTGAACCATAACTCAGTGTCAGAACACGCCCAGTAATTTTTGACCCCAATTGGTGACAAATCCAGAGCCACAACAAACCTAGTAGGATACACGAACCTGTGGTTGCTGAGCTAAACAAAAAAAAAGTACAAACACTCAATGTTGCACCATGCCTACTTTGAGGTATCAACAAACATCCAACACCTTTTGGTCAAAGAGTGAAGTGTATAGCAGGAGTCCTTCTCTTATAAAACCCAACTGAATAGTGTGAAATAACAATTCCTAATCCTGCTGGACCTGCCGAATCCGTTCTGTTTAGAGTTTTTATCACTTGCAAACACCTCACTGCTGCTGAGAAGCAGCCTTTATTTTCATTATACAGTGAACAACGAAATTTGGAGCCTAAATTTGGACAGCCTAAAGACATATTTGTAAACCAAGATGACTTTGGATTACAGTTTACAATGTTTTAAGACTAAAATTGCCATAACTGCTTTAAATGACCACAAATGCCATAAATAGTTTTACACTCAGATCTCAATCAGTGAATATTTGATAATGTCAACATATTATATACCTATAATGAAGATCCTGGTAACACAATTGTATGTTCATGAGTATATAACAAACAGTTACAGAACTGAATTATTTATAATCATACTATCATAGTAAAAATGTATTAATGAAATTTTACTGATATTAAATGAGCTGTCTAGCTGCCCATGAAGCTTTAGACAACCACTTTCCCTCACAGTGGGAACTGGTGTTGAGCACACTGGACCAGGGATTTCCCAAGGTTGCACATAACCTGCAAGTCGATGATTGGGTCATATCAGCATTGCGGACATCAGCCCCTGAAGCATCCAGTTGGATTGCCTGGGGCTGAAGGAATGAAAGCAAGCTCACTGAAGTCTTCTTCATCTAAAAATAATCCTTCCAATTCCCCATAGGCCAGTGAGAGTTCTCATTCTCTATTCCATGTGGAAATGTGTTTCATAACCACACGGCCCTCACTGAAAACCTACAGTGGAGAGTTGGGGGAGTGAGAATGGTGGGTTGTACGCTTCACAATCTCTGCTCCCATCATCAACCTAAGGTAGCCAGAAATGTCTGATTTCAGAAATTAAGGTAGCAAGAAATTTCTAACAATCAGGTCTGTTGAGGGCTAGGCCTGCCTATCCAGAAAATTTTGCCCTGCCAGAAAAAAAGTATTATTAAGTTAATAATAATTGGTTTATTGGTTCTGTGCATGGTCAAGCAACCTCTTCTAGCAGTTTTCTAAACTATGGACTTGCATCACATCACCCGCTGGATTGAGTTGATTTCTTTGGGAGGTATCTGGCTAGCTTATTTTAGGAATTAACAAATGTCAAATTTAGTGTAAATGGACATAAGAAAATGATTCAGCAACAACAAAAGGACAACTGCTGAGAGTGATCATTCAGTAGATGAAGACAGACTACAAGAATCAGTTCCTTGGATTTGAATGCAACAACATTTAGCACTGGGATAGCAAACACTGCTGCTTCTACTGCTACCACGTTGTCACTTTCCTTCACCTGCACTACCACTGGGGGCAGGATCACGAGTTTCGGGACCAATAGCTACCTCAGTATTTTTCTCAATATGTGTGGTCCACTGAATGTGCTCTGGATATAAACCCTTATGCAGAGACAGCTTACAGAGAATGTGCTGGAGCTTGTGGGCTATTTTCAGAGATGATAGAGAAGCAGCAGGTAAAAACAGAGGTGGGGGCTTATGCATTTATTTAAACAAAACATGGTGCACTGTCTCCATCACTGTTTCTTCTTACAGCTCCGCTGTTTTTAAATACCTGATTATTTAGTGGTGGCCCTTTTATCTAACATGTGAGTTTATATGTGTTGTTGTGATAGCAGTGCATAACCCCCTGGATGCTGAGGCTAGCACAGTGATGAAAGAAAAGCAAATAAAATCGCAAGTTCTTTCAAAATCAACAGCATGTGCCCTGCATGGGTTAGGGTTAAAGTTAAAAACCCTAATCCTGGACCTACCTACTTTAAATCCCCACCTA
>JAAGKR010014830.1:0-10938 GCA_011419295.1 Clarias macrocephalus
CATTCATAAGAGCCTGGTGTGTTCACACAGTGCCCATTCACGCAGTTTATAGAGCCCAAGCATTCATCAACATCTGATCAGAAACATAAAGTTAAAGATCACACAGGATAGAGAAATAATTCAAAGATTCATGAAAGCAGTGTGCTGAAGTGACATGTACCTGTGCAGTTGCCCCCTGATCGGTCTAACTCATAGCCTTCTTCACAGATACAGCGGAACGCGCCAGGGAGGTTTTTACACGTACCAAACACACAGAGTTGCTGAAAGGAGCACTCGTCGATATCTACAGTACAAAGTATGACAGAGTATTTCATCCACGTAATGTTCTAATGCTTTAATGCTCTTAGTAGCATTTTAAACCTGCTAGTTCAGCGTTTTAATTAATTTGAGCAAATACATTTTTCAGCTTACAAGACTTTGAGCAGAATGTGAAATCAGATATATCTACCACCTAGAATGGAGGCAAACAATAGAATAAAGTCTTAAATCTGGCATGTGTGTATAGAATGCGCAACCGTGGCAAGCTTTGCTGTCAGGGGTTAGAGAGAAGCCCATCTCGCAGTCACAGCGATAGTCTCCTGGGATGTTTAGACACTGGCCGTTCTCACACAGCTCAGCATTCTCAGTGCACTCATCTATATCTGCATGACAAAAAAAAGACCAGATTTTATTTATACTAAAACGTAATTATCTTAATTATAATCACAAAGTAAAAATTTACTTTAGATTACATAGTGATCTGTTATGTTAACACAGTTTTAAGATCTACACCTTTCCCCAACACTCTATGTGGTCTTCTTGTGTACTCTTACCTAGGCAGGTAAAGCCATCTCCTGTAAACCCCTCTGAGCAGGCACAGCGGTAAGAGCCAGGTATGTTTATACACATAGCAGTAGGACTGCATATGTGGGTCTGATTTGTGCATTCATCCACATCTGAAATCAGCCAAAAATATGAAAGAAGGTGGATTACACATCTGCAGTAATGTGTAAAAATCCTATGTAAGGTTATATGTGCCAAACCAGTACACTTCACAAACACACACACTCCACGGAGACAATCAGTCTATGCCACATATCTTTGGGGGCCCATAGACTGAAGGCCAGATCCTAGAACACCCAACCCTGGAGGTCCATGATAATGGTGTTATCCACTCTGCCACATTGCAACTTACAGTACAACTGGTCATAATTCGTCAATTGTTTTTAATATATAGATTGTTGATTTACTGAGATTCTCCTTCTCTCTACATTCTCACAGAGATGATACCTACCAACACAATTTACTCCATTGCCTACCCATCCCTCTTTGCAGGAACACTGGAAACTTCCAGGCGTGTTGACACAGGTGGCATGTACGGCACAGTGATGGGCATTGATCCTACATTCATCAACATCTATTAAAAGAACACATTGTATCAGTGATTTTTATTTCATGTACAAGTGACATTATTGGATCTTACATGTAAACTATTCCCAGGTATGATCATCTCCTAAAATTAAATGTTTATATATATATATTATTGTTTCTCACAGGGCCATCTCACCTGTGCAGCTTGAGGAACCCTTCTTTACAGAGTAGCCAACGTCACAGTGGCAGACAAATGAGCCCTTGGTGTTCTCACACTCTCCAAACACACAGATGTTGGCATTGAGCTCACACTCGTCCACATCTGGAGATAGCACACAAGCATGCAGTGATCCTTCTCCAAACTCCATGTCAAGACACTTAGCAAAAAAAATGAAGCCCTGGCTAAATATGGCAGACAGATGCTCAAAAATGGAAACAGGAATGTACAGTAAATGGCAGTAGAACGCAAAGTTCAAAAACATTTGGAGCATGTGAAAAGAATGTCATTGTAATGCGTATGGGTAATAGCCAGAGTTTTAGTCTATATGGTAACCAAGAACAAGTAACAGGACTGAAAATAAACAGATTGCCATATTAAGAAAGTTACTGTTACTCTTTCTTTATTACGTTCGAAAATGTTATTGATTAATGCATCTTTTATTCAAACAAATATCAAAATATTTATAAATATATATAAAGACATCAACAAATACCAACAAATCTACTTACCTATACATGTTTTTGTAATCATGGAAGACACATATCCATCAAAACAATCACAGTGGTACTCTCCAGGAACATTAGCGCACTGACCACCATCACATATATCAGGCTCTTCTTCACATTCATCCACATCTGGAAGAACACATCAACAGAGAGCAGCAGCTGGTAAGCGGTTCTTTACCTTTCCACTAGTGCTCTGTGTATGCGTGTGTTTCAACTGACCATATTTATGAATGCACCTATTTCAACCTTTGCATTCCTTCCCCTCCTGTGACTCATGCTTTGAATCCTGCCAGTTATTGCCCTCATATTTCATGCTGACTTACTCAGAAAGCGACTCATGAAAAAGCGGACTACAGAAAAAAAACTGCCTTACTGGTTGTGATTTGAGTGTGGCAGCGTTCATAATCATATATACGTGACTTCATTGCTCTTGAAAAGTTTTAAAATGTTAAAAAAGTTTTTAAACATGACATGGAGGACATGGAATCCTCCATATGATTATTTTACCTGTACAGGTCCTGTGATCTGGCATTAGGACATATCCCTGACCACAGCTGCAGGTGTAGCTGCCCTCTGAGTTAGTGCAGTGAAAGTCACAGCCTCCATTCTCAATGGTGCATTCATCGATATCTGTAACACAACAAAGATAACACAGAGAAAAACATATATATATACTGTGTATATAAATAGGACAAACAGTTGAAATGCATTTATTTGGGTGAAGAGAATAAACCATGGAGGTGGTAGACAGTCCTGAGAAACTTATGATTATATTAGAAATTATGATTTCTTTTTATTTCCACTTACTCTATTCTGCTTTAGAATGTCAGCTAACGTCTATGTTCTGGGAATGAATCGCACAAGAGTAAAATAGAAAGTTAGTGCGCTATGTAGTTTGTATAATCCCTTGTCACTCACCATGTAGAAGCCAGTTAGCTTTGTAGCAATAAATAACAGAACATGGATGGATCAAATGTGGTTGGAACAATTTAGAAGCAATTATTAAGAACACTAAGTGTTCTTTAAAATGACATAATGATATCAGATGTGTTTTCTTGCTGAAAGTGCTTCTGTGACTGGTTTTGAATGTGGGTTTTGGCAGGCAGCTGCTCTCTTTATTTATTACGGTATTGTGGGACATACCGATATACTTTCATCCATGCTGGCGAATTAGTACAACTGTGATGCAGAGTGTTACATATAGTTAAACGGCCCAGTGCTGTTAACATCGATTATCACCCCTTGTTGGATGCTTCTCGTCCAATCAGATTGCTCGGTCAGAACTAAATGTTGTATAATTTATAAACTTACAACCCTTATAAACAATGCCAAATATCCTGGGAATACTAGTGATTTTTAAAATGCAAAGGGTGATTACACCAAACGTAGATTTGAGACTTGAGTTATTTATTGTTCGCTGCTCTTTACATTGTATTTTTATGTTTAATTACATTATTTTCAAAGGCATCTTTACTTCTCAGCATTTACTGTACCTTTTTTTTACTTTGTCCTGCACATCAAAATGTTAATACTTAACAGCTTTTTGCTTCAGTGTAGAAACTTTACCTGTGCACCCCTTTCTGTCTGGGATCGGCTGGTATCCAGAAAAACAAGAGCAGTGGTAAGTGCCAGCCACGTTCATACACTCCCCATTTGGACAAAGAGTGGCACTTAATTCACACTCGTTAACATCTGGAACATACATGCACCACACACAAAGACACATATACATATAAATATGTATTGAAAATAAATTAGTATGAAATCTCCCAAAATAATTAGGTTTAAAATTTGTGTGTTTCACAAAGTAAGACAATCTTTTTATGTTGTTCATAGATCAGATTCAATGTATGTATGTGTTTGTTGAGTTTGCACCTTCACAAGCCTCCCCATCCTCAGATAACTGATGACCGGGTGGACACACACAATCGTAACTTCCTTCTGTGTTCACACAGGTGCCGCCACGGCACAGTGCAGGATTCCGTTCACACTCGTCAATATCTGTTGCACACAGCAGAATTAAAGGAATTTTTACTTGCCATACAGTGCAATACAATAAGCGCTGTTAAGACACAGCCTACTGTGTAACAGCGATCCACACAAGTGTAGACTACTGTATGCTGCTCACCCATGCAGTTCTTCATCATCATGAAGCCGCTCTCATAACCTGGCAAGCAGTCACACTCAAAACTGCCTGGCGTGTTCACACACGTCCCGTGTCCACACAAGTCAGGGGAGATATGACATTCCTCAATATCTATTCTCACACAAAACACAGGCACACACGTTGGCACACATGTCAGCAGTCAAAGTGCTTAATTAAGTGCTGATAGTTTAACAGCAGTAACAGTAATCACATTTACAGTAATTTCCAGAATTTCTCACATCTCCATAAAGTCAGGGAAATTTTGACCTGTCAATCTGTTCAGGGAATTTATTGTCTTACAGGTTCATTTTTCTCATACAGGGTATCAAATCTGGGATTTGTTCTTCATTCCTAGCAGGTACCTGTGCAGTTCCGTCCATCCATATCCAGAGTAAACCCGCTATTACAGCGACACCTGAAGCTTCCGATTGTGTTCCGGCATGTTCCGTGTGTACAAATACTCGAGAAGACTTTACATTCGTTAAGGTCTACGAAAGATAAAATTATGAACAAAATATAACAACAGAATTCACACATAGTATAGAACACCATACACACATCACTGTGTATTTACACTACTGCTACACATAGAGTTGCCCCTGACTCACTTGGGCTGCTCCTTAATTTAAATAAAAATACTAAATCCTAGTTTTCCTTTCATTCTACATACATTACTGCACAATTACAAAGTAAAAACAGTTGTTTAGAGTGTTTTTGTTTAATGAATAATAATTTTAAAAATCCCATTTACATACAATATAAGTACAGTATTCAGACCCTGAGTTTTGGTGGTTTCTACATTCTTCTATCAATGGTCTTTGAGATGCTTCTACAACTTGAGTCCACCTGTGCCTAAATTAATTCATTGGACATAATTAGCAAAGGAACACGCCTGTCTATATAAGGTCTTACAGTATGTAGTATGTGCACATCATGAAAAAATCATGAGGTCACAAGAATTTTCTGTAGACTCACGAGACTGGACTGTGTCAACACAGATCTGGACAAGAATATAAGAAACTTTCTAGGGCATTGAAAGCACCCAAGAGCACAACAGCCTACATCATTCTCAAATGGAAAAGATTTGAAACAGCCAAGAGTCTACACAGATCTGACCGCCCAAACAATTACAGAGTAAACTGGAATGGAGGGCATCGGTCAGAGAGGTAACCAAGAACCTAAGGGTCACTAGAAACTATATTCCTATAGTACTACGTATATAGTTTCCTTTAAAACCTTGTCCAGAGTTCCCAGGTTCTCTTACTGGGATGAATGTTTACAGTTTAACAAAACCATGACCCAAAGCAAAACACCAAGAAAACACAGGGGTTTCTTTAGAACAATTCTATGAAAGTCCAGGAGCCTACAGAATCTCTGGGGATACTTAAAAATGGCTGTGCATTGACCCTAACCTTTCAACTTCATCTTGAATGATTCAGGCAAGGAGAACAAAAAAACCTTCATTCAAAATCAGATCTCAGGCTGTCATTGCTGCCAAAGGTGCTTTGACCAAGTACTACTATAAGTGATGGGTCTGAATTCTTATTGTATGTAAATAAGTTTTTTTTTTATTTTTTTATAAATTAACAAAGCAGTTTGCAATTGCGGATAATTGTGTGTAGAATGATGAGGGGAAAAAAGGATTTGAATTCATTTTAAGATGAGTGTGAAACAACAAAATGTGGAAAACTTAAAAGGGTTATGAAAAAAGGTAGTTGGCACTGTAACATTTCGGAAGTGACTTTTACCTTTATACATAGGTCTGCCTGTAAGTATGTCTCCACGGTTTCCAAAACCAGGTCCTCTGGGACACAGCGTTTCATACTCGCGTGTGCCAGGCTCCGGGCAAGCCTCACACTCCTTCCCCCAGGCAGCTCCAACAGTGCAGCAACATACATCCATCCTGAATCTTCCCGGCACTGGCTGACCGCACATGTCCTCATCATAGGTCAGGTAGCAAAGTTCTGATCGAATGTCTATGTAGAGAAGAAAATGAAACTCTCTCTTTAAATACATACAAACTTCAGGATTCAGTCAGGTTAATTTAGGAAATCAACTTATACATCTAATGGCCTGGGAAAACATTTTAATTTTGAATTTTTATATTAATAGTTCTTAAAATATGAAATATAAATATGTTTTTGACATCTTGACATGCATGTTTTTAATTAGAGACTGCATTATTGATGATAGTGTCCATTATTGATGATCATGTCCATGCATGCATCTATTCAACAATTTGATCAAAGCATGATAGTGACTGCGTTAATGGGAAACAAAGCAAGGAAACAAACCACCATCTTTAATGTGTAGGAGTGGTGTTGACTCACCAATACAGAGTCGTCCAGTGCCATCTAGAGTCAGTCCTTCAGGACATTGGCACTTAAAGGAGCCTTGTGTGTTCACACACCGTCCATTCAGACACACACCAGGAAACACCTCGCATTCATTAACATCTAAGGAAAAGAAATTGATTTTTTAAATCTGAATTAAACACCACTTCGAGCTAATAATAACTGACAGTAAAAATGGATTTTTGTGCTTTTACCTTCACAAATGGTTCCTCTAGGTCGTGTGAAGCCCCTCTGACAGGCAAGATCTGAGAATATAGTGTAGATTATTAGTAATACTTTAAAGTAATACAACTCTGCACAACAAGCTATACTGATTTTCTATTCCACAAGTAGGTTTATTAGTATATTTTGTTTTGATATTAAGATAAGACAAGACAAGATGAGATGAGATGAGATAATATAAGATATAATTGTAAAATCATTATATATAGACTATACATATGTTCTTAGAGGAATGAATTGGAAGCGTACAGCTGCACTGGTGTTTCAGTGCTCTAGCCGAGAAGGTCATTTCAAGTTTGTCTTTAATGACAGACTGAAACACTAGGATAAAGGAAAATTAACCTGAGGCAAGAGGATGAAGTGCATTCACAAGAAATAATAAATGACAGAAGCAGGAAAACACACTCAGAAGTTTAGAAAAACTAAACAATGTCAGGCCAGACAAGAAGCAAAATGTCATAAAAACATGTTCACAACAGCAAACAGTGCCAGCATTTCTGTCAAAACAGGCCAAAGACCTGTCAGATTGTATTCATGCTGGTTAAATGGATGACTTTTTTTTTTTTTTTTGTGATTTTCCCCCGATTTTCTCCCTAATTTAGTCGTGTCCAATTCCTCCCCATCACTAGGGGGCTCCCACATTAAGGCTACTACTACCACTCAGCCGGGAGGGCCGAAGACTATCACGTGGTTCCTCCGAACCACGTGACGCCAGCCGACCGCATCTTTTCGAACTGCTCGCTCGCGCACCGTTGGGGGCGGCGTAACACACTCGGTGGACAGCGCTATCCACTCCCTCCGTTGCGTGAGCTCACAGACGCCCCTGACTGGCTGTAGAGCCGTGATTAATGTGGGAGCACTAAGTACCTCTCATCCCTCCCCTCTGAGAGAGCTCGGCCAATCAGCTCTCTCTAGACCTCCGGCTGCGAGAGGTGACAGCACCACCCGGGATTCGAACTAGCGATCTCCGGCGATAGGGTGAGCGCTTTTACCACTGCGCCACTCGGAGGCCCGACATTTTTTTTATTCATATATTTTTTAAGCAATATAAATCTCAGCACCACTGTGAATTTATTCTGAAAACTTTGTTGTGTTAAGACTATTAAAACTTCTGTTTGGAGATAGCAGAACACTGACCAATAAGCAGAATAATACAGATGGATATTTAACACACAAAAAGGATGGAGTGCATTTTTTAAAGTGATGTTATGGTCACAGCGGTTGACATACCCCTCTCACAGGGCTCACAGGGACTTCCCCATGCAGCTCCCAGTGTGGCACAACACTCAGATCTCAAAGTGCCACCATTTATATTCATCTCGCAGCGGCCTTCTTGGATGTTCATCCAGCATGTCGCCTTCAGAGAGTCTGTAAAAACCACTCACAGGTTTGCTCACAGTAAAAGAAAAATAATTAATTCAATAAGCATTCATTCATTAATACAAGCATTAGAATTAACCATGTAATTATAAGTGTCTCATGATCTCATGATATTAGTGCTTTCTATTTGTTAATTACCGATGCAAATTAGGCCGGTCCGATCAAGTATGCTGCCAGGAGAGCACACACATGAGAAAGAGCCTGCATTGTTCTTACACACTCCATTGATACATGGACTGCTCTCACATTCATTCAAGTCTGAAACAAATGATGATAGGTAGATAGACATTAGTAGAAAGCCCTTCTATTAATTCTATTCATCATGAGGCAAAAATCAACAGTATGTTTTAAACAGATTTGTTTATATTTATAAGTTAATGGATATCTTCATAATGTTAAATAATCTTGTACTATAAAGTTATATACTTCCCAAAAACGTTATTAAGAACACCTATACATGCTCATTTATGTGATCATCTAATCATCCATGTGGTCGCAATGCAGTAACATCCAGAACAACTTCAGAGTTTACGCAAAATGGTGCAATAAAAGAATATCCAGACAGAAGCGATGATGAGAGGAGTCAATATAGAATGAAGAGTTATATTCAAACTGACAGGAAGACTACAGCCACTCAGATGCCCATTCTGTACATTTGTGGTAAGCAGAAAAGCATTTTAAAATGCGCAATATGTCAAACCTTTAGGCGGATGAACTATAGCAGCAGAAGACCACACTGTTTTCCACTTACACTGACAGAGAAGTACAGAAACCTGATGCTGAAGTTTGGACAGACTAACCAAAACTGGACAATTAAAAGTCTGGAAAAATATAGTCTGGCTAATTAAGATTTCTGCTGAGGCACATGGATGGTATGGTCAGAATTTGTCACCAACAGCATGAATCCATGAACAGAATTAACTTCTTCGTCAACAGTCTAACCTGGCGGAGGTGGTATAATTGTGTGGGAAATGTTTTCTATACACACATTGGAGCCTTTATTACCAATCATTACTTTAATGCCAAGCCTATTTGAGTATTGCTGCTGACCATATGCACACATTTATGGCCACAATGTACCCATCTTAAATGCTTTCATGGACATTACAAATGAGATCAGTGTTCTTCAGTCACCAGATCTGAATCTAGTAGTACACATTTGGGGTAGAACAGGAGATTTTCAGCAAGAAAGTAATACTATTCAGTATTAGTGCTCCTAATAAAGTGCTTGTGTGTATATACAGTTTCTACATAGAAAGTATAAACAGTAGGACAGACATTAAAACCAAACTAAAAATACTCCTGGAAAGGTTGTGTCACTCCATTCCAGAAAGAAACAGTCAGCATCTGTATCTGGAGAATGTCACAATATTTTTTATCTGTTGTTATTTTACTTTCTCTTCCTCTCGCTACAAGAAACAGTACAAGAAAGTAGTCCCCCCCTCAATAAACAGCACAAGTCAGACAATGTGGAATTTCCAGAGTTAGCATTACATTTATGGTAAGAGATGAGATAGGTGTGATACATAGATGAATCATGGTGTATATAGTGACTCAAATGCACATGACTCAAGAACAGAACTGTTTTCGTACGGTAGTTCTGAAGTGTTTTTGACCCACTTGTATCTGGATGATACTGTAATAATTATTTCCTGTGCATGAGCATTGCTTAGTAAAATATTATGAGCGATAAAGAAAGAATGGTAACAGGATCGACATTTACTAAAGGATAACACAGAAACAAAAAGGAGAAGAATTAATGTGCTTTGGCAAATAAAACGAATTTTAAATGTACAATTTAAGGTCGTGTTTTTCTGTGGTTGTTTCAGGAGAAATGCTTAATCTATAACAGCCACTAAAACTATGCATGGTCACATATTTGTGTCACTACCAAGCACTTACTCATCTTATCCCAAACTCCATCCAGCTGTTCTGCCTGTGGCTCCATTATACCTGCTAAAACCCACTCCTGCTGCCACTACACAAGCATCCGGCTGCCTACAGCTGGTGACAGTTAGACAAAGCCTGACTTCAATGGGGCTCCCATCCAGCAACATAAAACTCCGAAACTAATTTATCACTCAATAAAACACCAGGATATAGTAGACAGAGCCAGGATGGTGCCCCATGCTAATTCTTTATTGCGAAACACCAATAAAGTAGCAGAATAAACCTTAAATTCTTCTATTGATTGCACAAAAGTACCATACTGCTTCACACTGACTGTGATATGGCTTACCAGTGCTTACAGATTAATACTAATAAAATGCTAAACTTGTAGTCTTTAGATTAGACTGGTCTGCATAGTTCTGTGAGGATCACTGTCAGAGCCATGATCCTTATAGAACACATTACAACTATCTGTGGAGTGTAAGAATGCTCTTATGCATACTGCAGGTTTCTCTGATACCTGTTTGTACGTAGGAACTCGTACACAATATCCTCTACACAAGAACTCATACACATTATCCTGTACATAAGAACTCATACACATTATTCTGTACATAAGAACTCATACACATTATTCTGTACATAAGAACTCATATACATTATCCTGTACATAAGAACTCATAACATTATCCTGTGCATAAGAACTCATACACATTATCCTGTACATAAGAACTCATATACATTATCCTGTACATAAGAACTCATACATTATCCTGTGCATAAGAACTCATACACATTATCCTGTGCTCAAACAGGACTTATATTCTTCATCATCATCATTTCAACATTTCAACTGTCTTGACTTTGCTC
>JAAGKR010014831.1:0-10937 GCA_011419295.1 Clarias macrocephalus
ACAAGCGTGTCATTAGTGTGGATCAAAAGCACGCTCCAGCACACGTGTTTAGTGTCATCTACACTAATCTCACACACACACACACACACACACACACACACACACACACACACAC
Organism: Clarias macrocephalus; assembly: GCA_011419295.1. NCBI lineage: Eukaryota > Metazoa > Chordata > Actinopteri > Siluriformes > Clariidae > Clarias > Clarias macrocephalus. The sequence goes on from JAAGKR010014831.1 coordinate 116, forward strand.
ACACACACACACACACACACACACAAAAAAAAAAAAACAATCCAACCAAGGACATCCCATGTTATGTTATACAGTATATTGTATTAAACTGGGGATGAGGCTGCTATAAGTAAACGTCTAGACGTCTAGTAAACATAAATAAACGTACTTCTTAGTGCCTGGTCTGAATGTACTTTTGGGTAGCTCTACGTATCTTCATATATTCATTCTTAAGACCAGAACGTTGCTTATTAAAACATGAGAACGGATCTAATGGGAGGGTAAAATATTTGCCATCAAATAAAGTTTTTCAGGTTTTAATGCCATCGCTGTTGTATGTGAAGTCCTAGCTTGAGTTGTCTTTTTCTTTTTTATACACTAGCTTGTGGTCCTTTTGACAAATCAGTCTCGGAACAGTAGATTAGAACAGTGGAACAGTGGAATCAAACTGGATGGAAATAATTACTTCTGTGCATTTTCTGTGCAAAATTAGTCTAGGAACCACATCAGTGCAGAGCAATTCAGAGCAGGGGTGAAACCCATACAGGGGTACTGACTCATTTCACTTATCATAGCCTAATAACAGACTGTAACACAGAGACACACAGTAAAATGTTTACACTAGCATTTATCATTTTTTAACCACCTGAAAAAAAAATTGAAAGCATAAATTACGTAGGGTAAAGGTCAGGTTGCCAGATACTGTATGTGTGAGACGTCCATAAAAATAAAAAAAATTAAAAATATCAAATGTCGAATTCCAAAACTACAGATCTGCTCCCTTAACTGAACTTGTGCTAACCTTTAGAACATTTTCTAATGTTTATGAATTTATATCATATGATAGAGTCTTTCACTTTTGCTAAGCATCCTAAAATATGTTCATATAGTAAAGGTATACAAGTAAAGGTGAGGTAATGTTTACTATCTACTATACTGTAGCTAGCTTATCAGTATCGTTATTCCACCTGAACATTCACAAAAGCTTATCATAATTATTAGAAGAAAGGAGTGAAATCTACAAACCTGGCAACCTGCCGATCCTACTCTGTGATAACAGTAACATAGAATACAAACAGTGTTTTCTTTTTTTTTATTATTGTACAGGTAATCGTTTGTTTGTTTGTTTTTTATAAAATCATTTACCAGAAATTAATATTTTACATATTTATATGCCTAAAATAAAAAATATTAATATATTAATATGAGCATATATGAATTATGTGTATGCAATTAATGATCAAAACTTAAGGTATAATGTATAACCTATACATCATATTAATCTGTATTATCAAATACACGGTAACCAACGTATTCTCCTACCTACAGTATATTGGACATCCTTTTCCTTCTTCATCTTGTATTGCATTGTTTATGTCTACGCCACATAGACAGCGCATGATGTCACAGGGCCGACCTTCACCTTGAAATCTGCTCCTGATCTCAGATCAGGAAGTGCCTGCTGATACATTTCCTATTTCATTTGGCTAATTAAATCATTCCGTTGACCTCTCCGTCTCCTCTCGCTGCTTAAAATCATGGCAAGCGTTCACCTTCCCTGTAACATCAACAGTAATTAAAATACATCATAGCAGTTCCATCGCGTTCCCGACCCGGTGTAACCCAAGCTATCATTGTAACAGAATCATTAGACTCACTTTCACTTGACTTCCTCTCTGCAGGAACATGATCTGAAACACTGGCTCTACCTGTAAATTATTCACAACACACACACACACATACACACACACACACCACAAGTAAGTCACTAAAGCCTTCTCATGGATGACATCATGGTGATTCTGCTCTGTGATATGGTGCTGTGTGCGCATGTGTGTGTGTGTGTGTGTGTGATTATCCAGCACATAAACACCATCTTTCACATCCCCATTATATTTATAAAGCTGTCTGATATACATTTTGAACAGGATCTAGTCGATAGACAAGATAATTCATTCGTTAGTAGGGGACGATGTACAGTACAGTATATATGTCAAAGGCTGAAAAACATTGATATGAATTGAGTATAAACAAACTGTTTCACTAAAATATTTTAATTCCCCCATGTGTGGAGACTTCTGGGACTCTGGTATTTCTATCAGAGATATGAGTGGCCTGTTTAACATGGATTTAACAAAAATTTTTTTTAATAGATCCCAGCATTGGTATGCTGTACATGGTGTGTTTGAGGCTATACATGGTAAGTAAAGGAACTAATAACGGAAAAATGTGTGCAGTACTGTTATTATTTCCTTTATAACGACTGAGAAAACCATGGAAAATATGTTTTCCCTGTCCAATGCCCGACCGTTCTGTGCATGGATTGAGGTACAAATTTAACTCAAACCTGGTTTTCCTGCTCATGATGGGTGAAAAAAAAAAAAACGTTATTCTGCCTGATCCATGACAAGATCTACTCCAATCTATAACTGTACCCCATCAGATTTGGATAGGCCTCTGTAGACCATGCGTCACAGTTACGTCACAGTGTTCACTGAGGACCTAACAATAGAAACTTGGAGGCAGCAGCTACTGAAAATATCATCTTGGTCTGAATCAAATAAGTAATGGCTTTAATTTGAAATTTGATCACATACCAGGCAGTAAAACAAAAAAACTAAAACTGGGTAAAAACACAATAAGACTAATGTGTTCCTAATTTCTGATATAATCAGAAATGCCAGGTAAGATCAAATAAAATGTTGTCTGTTGTTGGCATGGATATATCTTTGTAAAGTTTTACCATGCCACTTAATGTACATCTATATTTACATCTAGGCATTTGGCAGACGCCCTTATCATTTTTTTGTATTTCATTATACATATGAGCAGTTGAGGATTAAGGACCTTGCTCAATGGCCCAACTGGTACACCTTGGTAGTTGTGGGATTTGAACCTGGAACCATATGAAAGCCAAGAGGCAAATGTGGGAACTATAGGACAAACGTTACTCACGTCTGTTGCTTAACTTTATGTTGTGTAATGATAATCATGAGTAGAGTTATCATTTATTGTATAAGCTCAGGTGTGTACCTACAGTAACTTAGCATATCTACAAGGGGCGTTGAAGTCAAACCGGGACTTATCCATCATTAACTAAAACAAAAAGGGGTCTATTGTCAATGCAAAAATTTTTTTACTACAGCTTTTTATACGTTTAGAGTTTCAGTGAAACATCTGTAAAATTTACTTCATGTCGTTATGAAATTCTTGTGAATGAAAAACTGATTAACATTTACAATGTACAATAATGAGACTCAGTGAAACATTTCAATGGTGCAAACGTCTTGAAGGAGGCCGTACATCCGCACATCGTGAATAACGATCCCGGCTAAGGTGGCTTAGAGCCCGCTGTCCTCTTTCCCGTGAACATTCAGCGAGTAGAACATCATTGAAAATTGACAGAAGAGACTGTGGGAATTGTACTGAACCCTGTATAGGATCTCATCTGAGAGTTATCGCCGCATCCCCCACATGTTTGGGTGATTAAAGGAGATCCTGGGAGTCCAGTGAAGCAGGCAGTCCGATCTAGTCATGGGTCGTTCATGAACGATTCGTTCTTTTTGAACAAATCTTTAAGGTGACTCTGAAGAATGAGTAGTCTCGGAGAGTGATTCGTTCATTTTTTTCCAGGTGCAAAACCTCCGTAGGTTAGGTACAGAAATGAGTCGTTACCTTTGAGTCTGTGGTCCGAGTCGATCCTTCTTTTATCACGTGACTCCCATAGACGCTATGCAGTGCAATAGATTCAAAAGAACGAACGACTCAGACGAGAAGATATGACGGTGAGCTGCTCATTCTGTTTATAATACGTCCTTAGCTGCACTGTAATATTTTCATTACTGGAACTATAGCCAAAGTTTGTGTATGTAGACGTGTTGGGGGTCTGTTTATTGAAAATGTAACATTTAATTTTATTTCTAGTCAAAAGCACGAAATGAACTAAATGACTCAAAAAAAAGATTTGTTCATTTTGATGAACGAGATTCAAAGAACCGAGTCACTAAAATAATTCAAACTTCCCATCGCTAGTGTAGCAGGGGATTATATGGAGAAATAAAGAGAGTGTTTTACTCTTATACAGTTATTTGGCAGAAATCAAAAGTCCTGGTTTGACTTGAACGAGTAACAGGTTGAATCCGTCCACCTTCACCTAGGCTCCGCCCACAAAAAAAAAACATCATAGGGTTTACTAAAACAAAAAGGGGTTTATTGTTTTTACTACAACCTTTTATCCGTTTATAGTTTCAGTGGAACATCTGTAAAAGTTAGTTTATGTTCCAGAGGCTAAAACATGCCATGTGTCAGAATATAATAGCACATTCACATTTTTATTTAATCAGACATCAAGTATCACTTTATATGTCCGCTCCACACTAGCACTTGGCCACTGCAGTCAAAATATTATGGACGTTTGTGAAAAGCGCCTAATAGCAGCATGGCTGTGTGTACAGTAGTTTTATTCGACACTGACGTGAATTCGATTCCGTGATCTCCCCGCCCCCATGAATTACAGGTTGTAATATTGCCTGATAGCAGTATTTTTTGGGGCTAATTGAAATCAGGCTAAATTATTTCCCTAAAAAACAGATCAATGTTTTTTAGACATTTTCCCTCTTGTAACGCATTGATTGTCTTGAATATACAGTAAATGATCCTTATTTTTTGGTTATGTTTATTACCCTGGACGTCCAAATGCACCTATAAACTGAGGTCAGACTCCGAAAGGGGTTCAACGAGGTCTCAGGACAGGGTGATCTGCAGCCGGGAGGTTCACGGCCAATCAGAGCAATCAGTGCATGTGGAGTTCTGGGTAAAGGTATCCAGTAATGTGAGGTCGTCTCCCCAGGCGCGCTAAAGGTCTGCTAGATTTACGCCCGCTTAATTATGAATGAGTGGGGCATGAGAGAAGCGAAACAGATCTGCCGTGTCAGCCTGCACACGAGTGACTGAACTCACACACTTTAATAAATTCTCCTTAAGAAGACTCGGAAAAAGTGGGTGTGGTTTTGACCCTTGACATTCATGTAGCTTTGCTCATATGAGCGAGTCTAGAATGTCATGCCCGAAAGGAAAACATGAGTCGTACAAGGGTTCGGGTTATGTCTGAAAGTCCGGCTCTGCATGCATGTGTGTGTGTGTATATGTGTGTGTCTGTGGGAGGTCCTTAATATGAAGAAGGACCTGAAGTCTGCGTCGACAGCTCCATTTCAGTTTAACACACTGCAGATGTGCGGGTGCGGGGTTGTGCTTTTTTGGCCGTTCTTTTATCAACAAACTCCAGATTCCCAGGAATCTCGAGAATTTAGGTCTGAAGATGTGTTCGCTTTATTTACAGCGAAGAACAGAGCCTGGGAAAACCACCAAGTGACTCACGCACAGAGAAAGAAAAGAGTGGGTTCTGTGTGAAGTCTGGCTTCCAATAGATAAGACATTCCTCTGCGAATGCACACACACACACACACACACACACACACATACATGCACAGAAGAGATGAGTAATAGAAGAATCAGTTGGTGTATGAGGCCCTAAATGGACAGACGAAGGATATGAGCTGTGTGTGTGTGTGTGTGTGTGTGTGTGTGTGTGTGTGTGTGTGTGTGTGTGTGTGTGTGTGTGTGTGTGTTTTACAAATTGCACTTCCTCTCTTACCTTTGTGATAGATGGGGTTTAAGTGACTCAACTCCACTGACTCAAGAGAGCTTCACACCCAAATCACACAAACACACACACACTCCTAAACTGCATTTAATCCTTAAAAAGATCCTTCACATTGTATGTAAAGCCAGAATTCTGTTCACTCGTCTGCAAACAAAATGGAACAAATCTCCTCTCACTGAGCAGCCAGTCGTATTTGTGTTGTAATCGTTGTGTCGTTTTTGCAGGAAAATATTTCAGGATAGATAAATAGATAGACAGACAGACAGACAGCCATAATTGAGCAGATCTTCCCAAAGTAAAGGATCATCGAGGAGAGCTGGCTTTTAACATGGGCAAAGAAAAAACTGCTCAAACTACAGCTTATCTGTGTATCTGCGTTCAGATGTGAGCTCTGTGTTAGTCACACACAGGAGATGAGAGAAGGGGGGGAGAAAAGAAAAGAGAGGAGGCATTGATCCGTATCGTGTGTCCTGACTCAGCAGTCTCTTCCTGTTAAAGTGTCCTCTCTACACCCCATTAACCACTGTTTTAGGACACTGAAAACTTTTTTTTTTATATCTCTACATGTTATATGGAGAGACATGGACCTTGAACGAGCTACATGAAATGGAACTGCAGGCTTAGTGTGTGTGTGTGTGTGTGTGAGCACACTGACCCACTTCCTACAGCTACAATAGTGCTCTTATGCTGCCTTCACATGAGATTAGTATTACTGTAAATACCGGTTCCTAACCTAAAACATCCTCTCTTGGAGCTCTTGGAAACAATATCAACATCCCGGGGTCTATTCCAGGAACACTATACACGAGGCAGGAGCGAACCTGGGATGGGACACACCCGCTCATTAACACCTGGGGCAACTGACACTGGGCACTTAGTTTTTTTTAAACCTGGAAGAGACATTTGGAGAATGTGGAAAAGTGCACCGAGAGTAACCAGAGCTCAGGAACAAACACGGGCCATGGAGAGTTTATTTACAGCAATGCAATTTTCCTACATCTGGAACAGCTGGTTGCATTACGGATGTTTTTTGAAAGGGGGGAAAAGTTTAGGAACATACAGAACCAAAATACGACGAGCCACGCCAAGAGGCAAAGCTCAGAAGTGCAGCTTTTCATACATGAGGAACAGAAGCATCTGATGGCGTTCTTGGTAGCAGATCACTTTTAATACAGATGTTATGAGCTGGCAGTTGACACTAATTAACGTGACAATAAAAGTATTAATTATGGAGATGAATAAAAATTGTCATTATAGTGTACAGAGGTTTGGTGGATGGATAGTAAGACATGTCCTTATGCTTATAAAACCCTATAGGCGCATACTGTATGTTTGTATATTTGTGTGTGTAGGCTGTGGCTAGCTGGGAACTGAGCTATGCAGTGAAATTACAGCAGACACGTTTGAAGTGTTCACATGTGGGTGTATGTTTTTTTTCCACAGCCATAACTAGAAACACATTTTTTTCTTCTCTTTCACAAGACAGATTTACACATGTGCACACACACACACAGAGAGAAAGAGGAGAAGAAAGGGAAAGCTCTATAAATTGAATATTGCTAATGTCTGTGGTCTGTGAAGTCAGGCCTCTTTTACTGCTTAATTCTACACCATACAGTATGTGGAGAGGGGTTACAAGTCTCTGTGGTCCCCGGAATCCCTCTCTCTGTCTCTCTCACACACACGCACATACAGAAGATAGAGCACATAACATATAGAGTAAGATGAGTGATGGTCCTCAGTGGTCCAGTAGAACACACACACACACACCTACACACACACACACACCTACACACACACACACACACACACACACACACACACACACACACACACACACACACACACAGACACACACACCAGGACCTTCAGACTGATGAAAGTGGTGCGTCTTCGTCCCTTCATTCGTCAAGTGACTTGTTTTGTGTCGTCTCCTGCCGCTGTAGTTCAACACCGGCGGACGGTTTGCTGCTCTTCAAAAATCACTCAGGACTGTAATTTTATATTGATTAATACCTACGATAACAACCACGTAAGTCAACAATCTATTATACTAATCCCAGTTTATACTGCGCTTCGGGCCTCGCTCCGCACACCTGGTCCTGCTCTCAAGCGCTCAGCATATAGAATTACACAAAGTTCAACACACACAGACATACACGCTCCCAGGGATGATTTCAGAGGTTATAGGGGATCTTTGAAGTGATCTCTGATTTAAGGGAGGATCGTAATCACTGAGGGTGTCCTGGGAAACGCCCACACACCCCTAACTTACACTCTGGGGTCCTTTTAAATGAAAGCCATCACCACTGCGGCCTTCAAAGAACTACGTTTAGTGGATGGACGAGAGAGAAGACCTTTCAGGGTTTTATAATACGCTTCTCGCACGCACTACTGTATAAAACCATCCAACGTGGTGTGGAAAATTAAATGACGACGGCATAAAATATACCTTTGATACCTATGATTTCAATCTGGAATATGCAGGTTATGTGGTTTTACTATAGACAGGAAACCAATGAAGATGATCCGTAAATGAACACTTGCATTGTTCTAAACGGTCTTGATTAGAAGTGTCTGAAGCATGATTAGGTGATTTCCACAGATATGAATTTCAACGTGTTTCATTATTAGGATGAAAAAAAAGCTTTTTTCTCAGGAATTACTTATGATGAATAGGTAAATAGAATAGGCAAATGCAAATGTGTGAGTGTTTAATCACAAACAAAAACCAAATGGCAGCCTCTGGTTCTGAAAAATTAGTACAATGCAGAAGTGCCAAAATGTGCAGTACCTCAAATGACCTGGAATTGCTGGAAAGGTTAATCAATCCTAATGTTAAAACGTCCAACTACAGTAAGTCTTACAAACTAACAAACATTCGTAGATTCGAACAAATGACGAAAGCAGCTCACATGTATTGTACACAAAATAGAAGAAAGAACTACGTTTAGTGGACTAACAAATCCTCTCAAGATTTAAAAGCACAGACTTGCAAGAGTATAATGCAGAACCAAAATATCAAACCTGTGCATTTGATTGTTTTTTATGCTTTACATTGTATATTTGTGTCAAAGGTGTATAATGCTCACTTTGTCGGACTTACGAACAAATCTGACTTACAAACATGCTCCCTGAACGGATGTCGGGGACAGAAATAAACATTCTGGTACAAAAAACAGTTAGATTTCCCATTGATGTCAGCTGTACAGGGAGTGAATTTACATTAGGCTATAAAGTTATGCATAATTAACAGTGTGGTTGATTTGAGTAACAGCTGCATTGCAGGTCAAACCGCTAGCTGTCTGATATGCACCACTTTAGCTAAGCAGCTAACTGGAATCGTTGTAGTTTACCACAATAAATGTAGGAGTTCACCTGGGATGAGGTGTACGGTACCGTACTGTATGAATGATGGAGTTCAACATACAAAGTGTTCAAATGCAAAGTGACATTAGCATGTAAATTAATGTTAACTACCTTAGCATTTTAGCAAGGCTAAAGCTAATCTAGATAGCTTGTGGTAACTGAGGGAAGTAAGCATGTTCCAAACACAGTCTGTTGCACAAACTAAGAAAAACCAAAGCGTCTCGTATCTCCATAAGGACAATTTATGCAGGTTTAGAGCTTAATTTAAAGATAATTTTAGCTGATCACTTAACTTAAGAAGTTCAGTGTTTCATACGGCCCTCAGTGACTACCATTTTACTTTTATTGTAGCTGAGCATTGAGCAGAAAAGCTCTCTTCTCAGCCTAAGAAGTCAAGGTGCCAAAATTGTTTGGCATTGGTTACGGTAAAAAGACACAGTAGACAGAGAACATGCTGGAAAACAAGTAGTGTCTTTCTGTATTAAACTGTTATTATACTGTAATGGTTGATTGACATCAATGAAAATTGGAAAGTCCTTGGATTTGAAGCCTTTTACAGTCTTTCTGCCAAACACAGGTCTCTGATTTGCATGGCTTTTCCAGGGAAGCACTTTGGGAAGCGAGTTTATATAGGTCATGAGCTGTACTCTCACAACATTCACCTTCCACCTACATATCATCTACACATCCTTCTTCAATCTCACTCCATGCTTGCTTCCCCCCAAACATGTTGACCTGGTAACCTGTCCTGACATTCACCCCCGCCAGCCAAAAAGCCACTAGTAGCCCTTGACTCGATAATGCACGTTTCCCTCGACTCTGAGCCGCAGCCTGAGGCCACGAGACAGAAATAACCAAACTCAGTGGCCTCTAATGAGAACCACATTTCCCTATGTGAGGGAGAGAAAGGGAGCGAGTGAGACATTGTCCTTAAAACTAGTCATAGTTATATCTGGCAACTGTTCTTTGTCGTTCTTTGCGTGAAACGTATAAATGTTTTGTTTCTGTTTCTCCTCATGACAGTTTGGCCACAAACGAGCACTAACCGACATTTCGCATGTAGCTCGGCAGGAGGAGGGATTGGGCTGTTTGAAGTTTATTTTAGAAAATCCGCTCGTCCAATCAGGACCGTGTGAGCTTGGCTGTTCCCATCCATTCCACGGCTGCCCCAATGCATCATGGGCTTCCGCGGTTGAAATGTCCAGAACCCTGTGTTTTCTCTCTCTCTCTCTCGCTCTCTCTCTCTTTCTCAAACAACAGGCTCTTGTCACAGAGCATTCGAACCCTCGCCCAAGGGAAGCAGTTTGAGGCTAAAATATATCCAGTCCAGAACAGCAATCATGTGGGACTGTTTGAATTGGACGAGTGGCACCAACCTGATCGTCATTTAAACTTCCTGAATATAGCTGCAGGGATTCATTGCCAACTTCATTTCCATTTGGGTTTATTAATAAAACTACATGATGAAGCAATGAATAACCAAGCAGCTGACTAACCAGAATCTCATATGAATATGTGAGTCTTATTCTGGGTTAGTTTGATGCCCCTTTGTGTGTGTGCGTGTGTGTGTGTGTGTGTGTGTGTCTTTGAAAAATGCATGGAAAATGTATGTTATTTTTATCACAGTATTTAAAGTTAAAGTTTGTTTGACCTTAAAAGAGGTCGTAAGCGGAAAATTTAAGTTCATTCCGCTTTCACAAAGAAGTATGTGACATCATCGGCCATGTCCCAGTCGGTGGTTAGTACAGAGCAGGCTGATATTTGTACTGTACGGTCTGCTGATTTGTCTTTTGGATGTTCAGACCTGCGGAT
>JAAGKR010014832.1:0-10937 GCA_011419295.1 Clarias macrocephalus
TATGGAGAGAGAGAGAGAGACAGAGAGAGACAGAGAGAGAGGGAGAGAGAGAGAGAGAGAGAGACAGAGAGAGAGAGAGAGAGAGAGAGAGGGAGACAGAGAGAGAGAGAGAGGGAGAGAGAGACAGAGAGAGAGGGAGAGAGAGAGAGAGGGAGAGAGAGACAGAGAGAGAGAGAGAGGGAGAGAGAGACAGAGAGAGAGGGAGAGAGAGAGAGAGAGAGAGAGAGACAGAGAGAGAGAGAGGGAGAGAGAGACAGAGAGAGAGAGAGACAGAGAGAGACAGAGAGAGAGAGAGAGTGCGGGGGAGAAAGTTAACACTGAATTAAAAATTAGAGATACGTGTTGACTGACAAATTACTGTGCTCCTATAATTAAATCCTCAGTAGGTATGTGTGTGCATGCTCACACGCGTGTGTGTGTGTGTGTGTGTGTGTGTGTGTGTGTGTGTGTGTGTGTGTGTGTGTGTGTGACAGTGTAAATAATAAGTAGCTTTTTTCACATCACCTCGGCTTTCTGGCTGCAGCAGGGTGTGGAGGATCTCCTCACCCACAGCCGACCTCACGTCACTCACAGAGACGTCCTGTATCTGCTCTGTAAGTCTCTGCTGTATGTGTGTCTGTGTGTCAGACATTACATACGCGTCCTTCACTGCGGCTACAGATATTGAGACTGTGCCTCCTTCACTGTGACTGACAGACCCCTGGAGGACACGCCCTCTTCAGTGTGACTGACAGACCCAGAAACCCCCCCCCCCCCGGTAGATCCAGAGACCACGCCTCCTTTACAGTGACTACAGACCGAAAGGACACGCCCTCTACAGACTCAAGGGCCACACCTCCTTTCACTGTGACTACAGACCCAAAGGACACGCCCCCTACAGACCCACAGACCACACATCTTTCACTGTGACTACAGACACAGAAAACACACCCCCAATAGACCCAGAGACCACGCCACCTTTACTGTGACAGCAGACCCAAAGGACACTCCCTCTACAGACTCAAGGGCCACACCTCTTTTACTGTGACTACAGACCCAGAGACTACACCTGTTTCACTGTGACTACAGACCCAGAGGATACGCCCCCTACAGACCCAGAGACCACACCTCCTTCACTGTGACTGACAGACCCCTGGAGGACACGCCCTCTTCAGTGTGACTGACAGACCCAGAAACCCCCCCCCCCCCCCCCGGTAGACCCAGAGACCACGCCTCCTTTACAGTGACTACAAACCCAAAGGACACGCCCCCTACAGTATCTTCCTGTGTCTGTAGTCACAGTAAAGGAGGTGTGGCCCACACCTCCTTTACTGTGACTACAGACACAGGAAGATACATTGCCAATAATTCACCTCTTTATGCACCCTGGTGTGTGTGTGTGTGTGTGTGTGTGTGTGTGTGTGTGTGTGTGTGTGTGTGTGTGTGTGTGTGTGTGTGTGTGTGTGTGTGTGTGTAGCTGTAGGTGAAGTATTGACTGGTGCATTGATTTACCTGTACGGACACCGAGCCTGGAACCCAGTGCAGGATGTTTGAACTCGGGGCCTCAAGTCCAATCATAAATCAGATGTTCTATTCACAGCACAATGCAGTCACATTAGTGTACTATTAGTCTTGACACTTAGCACATTGTGTCTCTGTGTGTGTGTGTGTGTGTGTGTGTGTGTGTGTGTGTGTGTGTGTGTGTGTGTGTGTGTAGTGAATGTATGTAAATTGATTTTCATTCAGAAGTGATGACTTTTACAACTTTATAATTATCACAAATTCCTCTTTGAATGGAGTGGAAGTAGGTGTGGCATCTGTGCTTAGATGTTTCAGTTTAGGAGGCGTGGCCTCTCAGCCTGTCAGTCACAGTATAGGAGGTGTGGCCTTTGTCTTTCAGTTACATTAAGGGAGGTGTGGCTTCTATTTGTGTCCGTCACAGTGGAGGCGATGTGGCCTTTGTGTTTGAGTCTAAATGAACTGGATGTGGTTTCAATGCTTAATTCCAAGTAGAGTAGGTGTGGCCTCAGTATGAGTTAATTTCAGTGGAAGGCTTATGTGTCCAACAGTTGAAGCAAAGTACAGTAGGTGTGTCTCTGTGCCTGGAACTCCTTAATCAAAAGGTGTCTTTTTGTGACACAAGAGAGGTGTGAAGACAAAATATTTTACTTCATTTACTTTTCAAAATGTTTTGATTGTTTTTATATGCAAAAATATGAGCACAGTGTTGGAAATTGGCAATATTGGTAATATTTTTGGGTGGCTGGAACGGATTATCTGCATCTTCATGATTTCCTATGGGACAATGCGTTTCACAATACGACATTTCACATTATGAACTCGCCTCTGGAACGGATTAGATTTGTATGCCGCGGTAACGCTATATGGTATCATGTATATGATAAATGAGCGCTGTATGGTGTTTAACTCACTGCTTTTGTTTCGTTTCATTAGAATAAGTATTACAATCCTAGGATAATATTATTTGTTTATTTATAATTTTTATGCTAAGTGACCATCATCAAGGCCTAACAGGATTCCAGAGTGATTACGCCGATCTGTAATTTCCTCAGCAGTGCGGCCTGCTCCAATGCTCAGCCCCCACAGAAGAGGAAAAGCGACTTCCTGTTTCTCGCGGCACAAAGAGGCTGCTGAAGAAAGAGGCAGTGTTTCAGCGCACTCTGCGTCTCTCTGCGTTAATTAAATGGCTGAGTGTCATGACGTCGCACAATGCCCTCATTCAGCGCCATAAAGTCCTCGGCTCTATGAGTCTCCACGAGTCCGTTGCTTCTCGCTCGGCCTCGGCTGTTTTAAATGCCTGCGGGGTTTCTGCCTGGCATTGATGCACACTTAAGGTTTGGAGATTTCTCCCAAGGTGCAGGAACGCCCTGCTAGACAAGATAAGGAGCTGAAATAAGAGGCTCTCTTCAGACCTTTTTGGCATAATTGACGCTATCAAATCTGGGCGCTATGCAAAGTGGAGTAATGAGGGATCGGTTTAAAGACTACAGCAAAACAGAGGCGTAAAAATCTGTTTATTTGTCTACTGGCTTTTCTAAAAATGCTTGAAAGTTCCCCAGCAGCAGTTCTGAGCTTCTTTTAATGTTTCTGTGAGCTCTTGTTTGATGGGTAACATTGTAGGACTTTCCTGATTGAGAAATAAGATGCCATGCAGATTTCATGGCATCAATAGCAATAGTTTGGCAATATACTAAACACATATTGGACATATTATTAAGCCCTACCCCCTACACCACTGCACTGTCCACGCTGGCTTGTGACGGGGTTCTGGCACATATGGTCCTATCGCAAATCTACAATGAATCATTTGTATTTGATTTGTTTGTCCACATGATCTTCACTCATGATTTGTTTGTTCACAAGATGCCACTGGTCGATTACCAAAAGGAGATGCTGATCCAACCCTCCAGTCAAGAAACCAAATAAGGCCTGAAACATCTTTTCAAAGAAGAAAGCAAGAACTTTGGCTACAACATCAAAAAGACAAAGATCATGTCCTCTGTGGAGAAAGAAATATCAATAGAGCAACTGACGGTGAGAAGTTTGACTGCATGCAGGAATTTACTTCCCAGCATCACGGATTGATAAAAGAAGTGAAAGCAGTTCAGGAAATAAAGTACAGAGTCTCCCAGTGATGATGTGCACCAATCAAATATGGAAAATGAGACCATCAGCATGGAAATATAATGCAGATTAGTTTATGTTTTATTCTTATTGATATCTCTGGTTGCAAAATTTGGACCATGAGAAAGATAGACAGGAGAAAAAGACATTTGAGCAGTGGTGTTGGAGTAAGCTTCTGCACATTCCACCATCAGACAAGGTGAAGAACAAGCAAGTACCAAGACATATAGAACCAGATATATCGCTGGAAGGGAAAATCATAACATTTTCTTATTTCATTGATTTAAAAGTGATCAATCTCACTGGAGAAAGTGCTTGAAATGGTCAAAGGAACTTCAAAAGAACCTGATGGCTTAAACACCATCAGATCCAAGACCAGTCAACATTTGATGTAGCAGAAAGAACAGAAAAGCAGTCCAAGACTGAAAAAAAAAACAAAGTGGAAAGAACTGTCCCATAAAATGACAGTGAGTCAGACTCGACTTAACAGATAACATCAAAATCAAGTCACTGTGCACACCGGACCCCTACCTATCCTTCAGCATGCTGTTACTTTACACAGTATTTTTATTCTCCTGCAGTTCTTGCACTTCAGTAGTTCACAGTCTCTACCTGCTTTTTGTCTTTTTATCTTGTGAATATTTTATATCTGCTCTCGCAGTGGAAGGATAATGGATAATAAAGGGAAATATAGAGTGGTGCAAAGCACATGTCCGTTTATGATTAAGATTTATGATCATCACTACTGCTGAGTCATAATTTATGAATATAAATGCTGCATTTATTGCATGCTTCAAAAAGACAATGCTGCTCCATGTCTAACTGTTAATCCCTAACCCCTACACCCTATACCTAACCCCTACACACTACCTCCAACAGATATCCTCTACGCCATGAACATTACTGAGCCATTATTACCCTATATACTACTGTATATCCCCTACACCCTACCCCAACCTTAATCCCTTGGTCCTACCTTCTACCAACAACCGTATCACCCTAAATACATCCCACTCCAAATATAAATAATTTTTAAGCCATACAACCTGATTACAAACCTTAACCCAACTACCACAGTCTTAATACCTTACGCATAACTACTATTCTCTACACCATTACCATAATCACTGTATTTATAACCCTTACAACCTACTCCTATCCTTAATCACGCTATGCCCCTAAATCCTACACTTACCTGACCCCTTACGCCCTGCCTCTTCCATATATACGCATCCATAACTTACTCTTATGCTCTTTCCCAAGCCCTAACTTACCTCCATGCCATAGTCCTTACCTTAGCCACTATAGCTTAACCTGCTCTTAAACCATACTTCTAATCTTAACTACCCTAGGCAATCCAATGCACCCTATTTCTAGCCCTAACCCACCCTACCCCTAGTACCCTATGTTCTTCTACCCTTAATCCTAACCTAATTCACCTACCCTAACCCTAACCCTAACCCCTACACTTTACCCTAACCTTAACATTATCCTTAGACACTACCACAATATAACTACACCCCTACACCCTACCTCTAAACTTAATACCCCGAACACCACTCCTATCCCTGACACCCAACCCTAAATTTAACATACCCGTTATACACTTCTGCAAAATCTCAGCAAAATCTTGTTTCCAACCCTAAACCTTAACCTACCCATATACTCTACCTGTACCTTTAATCTTCCCTTACAACCTACATAGAATCTTAATACCCTACACACAACCCGTAACACCTAACGACTACAGTCTAACCCAAACATTAACCTACCCCTAAACCCGACCCTCACACTTACCTTATACCGTACCTCCTAACCTCTACATCCAAGCCCAAAACTTAACCCGACCCTACAACCTACTTTTAACCCCTCGCCCCTATGCCTTACTTAACACCCTGCAACATATCATTCATCAGCCTCCTGTTCAAAAAGTACTGTACTCTCTGTAATGCTTTCAGCATTAAATATCAGTAAAAATCTCATCACGGTAAAGTTTAACGGGGTGATATGCAAGATTTAAATGCCATTCAGAGCGGCGATATGTAATAAAAAGTTACTTGTGTATTATCTGCGCTGTCATATCTGAGCTCCATCATGCTCCGTGCTGTGAAAAGACGCATTATACAAGTGGGATTTGCTGGAATGAGATATTTCTGTAAGTGTAAAATCATGTTGCTCAGGTACCAGACGCTGTTAGATTTATGAAAAGAATAAAAGAAAGTATTTTTATTCGCCTGGAGTGTTTGATCTGTCTGATCCTGTGATTTATTCTTAAACTATCACACTGTTTCATTGGTTTCAAACCCATTTTGGGGCCGTCAGGTCTTAATTAGACTTTCAATAGTGTTTACAGATATTCCTTTATGCAGTTGTTTTAAAAGCCGCTTTCGCTGTGACGGACATGCATAACGGCCACGCCTCCTTCAAAGAGACAAACATACTTCATGTCAGTTAAAAGACGTTTTTGTACTGTGACTGGTCGAATGAGAGGCCATGCCTGCTTCATTTAAACTGATACACACAGAGGCCACACCTACTTCCACTCAGCTCAAGAAGAAGTAAAGGGTAAAGTAGATTTAGACAGCAATTTGGAATGACAGTCATCTCACGTCCTATCTCTTTCTCTTTCTCTCTTAAACACACATCTAGGGTCATGGGCACTCAAGGCTAAAATGATGCATGTGGGGAAAGAATCCGTCTGATCTGAACCCCAGAGGACGCAGTGTGATGCTTTGTGCAATGTTCTTCTGGGAAACCTCAGGTCCTGGCATTCATACGGATGTTTCTTTGACACGTACCACCTTTCTAAACATTGTTCAGACTGAGTACACCCTCATGGCCCCTCTTTCAGCAGGATAATGCGCCCTAACGTACTGCTAACATTGTTCAGGAACGGTTTGAGGAACATGACAACATGACATGACAGAGTTCAAGGTGTTGATTTGGATTCCAAATTCTTCAGATCTCGATCCGATCCTGCATCCTGGGATGTTCTGGAAAATGAAGTCAGATCCAGGGCCCCACCTTGCTGCTTTTCATATTCCGTGAA
The DNA here is from genome assembly GCA_011419295.1 of Clarias macrocephalus. Lineage (NCBI taxonomy): Eukaryota > Metazoa > Chordata > Actinopteri > Siluriformes > Clariidae > Clarias > Clarias macrocephalus. The sequence goes on from JAAGKR010014832.1 coordinate 6,674, forward strand.
TACGCGTACAGATTTATATTTTTAACTGATAAAAAGAAACACATTTGCTAAATATAATTTTCTGCCCTTATGCTAACTTTTTCAAACTTGGCCAATTTAGATTCCACATGAAAAAACATGAACCTGAAAAATAGTATTTTATTCTAAAATGTAAAATTGTTACGACATTGCAACATCAATTTACGGACACTATGGATTTTTGGGGAAGAAATGATTAATCTTGCACAGAATGCTTTAATTAAATCCATGATTTTTTCAGGTCAAATGCTTCTAGAAGTCTACACCAAGAAATATGAATAATTGACATTTTTAAATTATTATTGTTTGAAGTGAGATTGTTGCACATATAAAACCATCTCTCCAAAACGTCTGAAGTTAGTAACTTGAAATTTTTTGGGGAAGCAAGATTGGTCACATCCATGTTGCATAAACTTCAGAAGTAGCTTTTTGGGACCCACGCACAGTTTCTGTATTATATGTATAAACTAAGCAAGATAAAATCAGCACCGATACTGTGTTTTGGTCGTAAGCAGGTGGATTTAATGCTACGGCTGACCAGGGTGTATTCGGATATGGAGCCGGAGCATCCGTCAGTGACAGAGCGCACAAAAGACAATCAGTATTTTCATGACAGAGCTGCACTGAAGTTGTTCTACTTCAGAAGATTTGTTTTTATATCCTTAGCTGATCAAGCATTCGTCTTCTTGCGTCTTTGCCTTTGGAGCGTTTTAGTTTAAAGATTTCTTGTTGAGTGGCATAAATAGAAGCTGAATGCAGAGACGAAGCAGAAATGGAAAGGCGCTTGTCCTCCATGGCTGTCCGCATGTCTTTACGCCGTTGTGCATTGCGTCTACGTGATGATGCCCGACAGCATGTGTGCTTGAGGTTTTGAGGGATACGACTAGCTCCGTTTGCATCTCGTGTCACGAAAACCAACCAACGTTTTGAATGAAATGTGCCAGATTCGTACATGAATAGCGTGTGTGGGTGTGTGTTTGTGTGTGCAAGCGCTTATGCAGCAGTTGCGGTCATGACGCATCATGCAGCCTACTTTGTGAGACATCGTAAAAGCACATGTGTGCGTGTGTTTGTGCGTATTAATGAGAGGAAGATGGAGGAAGGAAAGGGGGATGGTGGAATGGGATGGATACAGCTGGAGAGAGAGAGAGAAAGGCAGAGTTTGGTGAAAAGGTAACCATGGCAACTCTCTTTGCTGAGGTCTGAATTGACAGAGAGGAGAGCAGGAGAGTGAGGGAGGGGTGAGGTGATGGATAGAGTAGAGGAAAAGAGATATAGAGCGAGAGAGATGTGTGTGTGTGTGTGGGGGGGGGGGGTGCAGAGTCCAGGCTGAAGGGTTAATGTGTGTCAGAGCAGCAGGTTAATCTTTCCTCAAACGAGAAGGCCAGTGCAGTATTTACACACTAACCCGGACCCTGAGTACACGCGCATAGGGATGGATGGAAGGTTACGGATTGGATGAATGTAGGCACCCTAGGATGGAGTGATAAACAGAAAGGACATACTAAAAGGATACACATGGTTTAAATTCATAGCCACTCCCATTTATAATGTATGCAACTTGACACCATACACACATGGCAATGAGTCCAACCCCCAACCTGAACACTTTTTTTGTACATAATTTGGTCATTAGGCAATTCCCACACACCAGCCATCTCAGCGACGGTGAAGACTGACGCGTGCTTCCTCAGAGACACGCAACAGCAGCTCATGTAACACACTCTGACAACCTGCTATGAATCCTCTTCCACATACATGAGCTTAAAGACTCCCGCAACCAGGTAATGTCACATTTACATACAGTTTTTGTTCTTAACTGTACCTATAGACAATATGGCTGCCACGTGTGTCCTGTGACCTTCAAGTATCGAGGTTGCAAATTTAACACAAACAGCAGGGGGTGCTGTAGCATGACATACAACAACTCCTCTTATTTATTTATTCATTTATGCACAAAAACCTCGGCATACAAACAACCTGTCCTGTGAATTTTTGCCTTAAGAACTAAGATTTTGAAAGAGAGATGAATTGCAGCCGCTCTTTCTCTCAGTTGCGCGTATGTCCGGGTGCCGTTCGAAACTTATTTGGATCAGGCGAAAGCCAATGTTCACGGGTTTTTTTTTTTTCTAAGCAAGAAGAAAAGGGAGCCACTTTAAGTTTGGTTTTTAAAGCAGCCGGTGCCGAGAGGAATCATAAATTAAGGTTAAGGGAGGTTTAATGTCTATTTATTTTCTATTTTACTTCCTTTACATGTCTTTTGATTGTTTTGATTTTTGGGCGGCCGGAACGGATTACCTGCATTTACATTATCTCCTATGGGACAAAGCGTTTCACCTTCAGAACACACCTCAAGAACGTATTAATTCGTATACCACTGGTAGTTTCAGTTTAAGAGCGGGTGGGGTCAGTCATCAGGAAGGAGAAACTTTTTTAAAAATCCTTTAATCTTTGCTAATCTTTGTAAGGATGCTGACTAGCTGCTCAAGTCCGTGACGCATCTCCGCACAGGGTGCAACTTTTGCGCGAATAGCACAGCCGGCTGGCTGGCCAGAGCATTCGAACACGGCGGTGTCCTCCATCTGATTCTCTGATTCAGTCCGAATGTGATTCTGATTCTGATTCGGCCTGGTCTGACTCAGCGGCGACGGCAGCAGATGTCATCTCCTATCACAGTCACTTAACGTGGCGCTTCACACTCTCAGCTAATTGTGTCTCGTGTCAATCATGCGTGAAGATGACACGCCGCGGGTAAATAAAACGAAGGTGGCGCTAATTCAGAGCATGATGTTTTAATAAGAGGGTTTATGGCGATTATCTGCACTTTTTTTCACTCTCCTCTCCAGACAGGCTGCCACGTGGGGTTCGGGAACCAGTTGGGATACGGCGGAATTGCAGATCTGGGTTAACACACTGTAGCATGCGAAATCTGCAGTTTGGATCGCGTGTGTGTGTGTGTGTGTGTGTGTGTGTGTGTGTGTGTGTGTGTGTGTGTGTGTGTGTGTGTGTGTGTGTGTGTGTGTGTTTGTGTGTCAGCTGTGATGCCATTACACACCATGTGCGCATTATTGATCAATCTAAGCCAGGGTTATTGGTCTTTAATGCAGCTTTCAAACTACCTCGTCTCTCTTCTCTTCTCCTCTCGTCTTTTCTGCTTTATATTCATCCCCCTTGTATTGTCTTTCTTCCGCATCGCTCCCTCTCTCCCTCTCAGCCTCTGCTTTATATGCGCCTCCGTGTTCTGCTTGCCCTCCCTCCATCTCTGTGTTTCATATTCATCTCCTTCTCTCGAGCCCTTCTCCTCTCTTTCACTGGGAGAGATTATTAATATTAATGCCTCTGTCTCTCCTTCTATCTCTCATGTCCTTTCACTTTCCATATGTCTTTTTTTCCACCTTCTTCTCTCGGTCTCACGCTCATCCTGTAATCTCTCTCTCTCTCTCTCTCTCTGTCTCTCTCTTTTCCCCTCTCTTGCTCTTTCACACCTTCTGTCCTCTCTCTTTTTTTCAGCACTCATCCATTAGCGTTGATCATTTCTTCCTCTCCCTGCAGCTGTGCAGTCATCTATCAGTTTCGTAATCCCTCGCAACCTATCCCTCACTTTTTCCGCTGGACTCCGACGCCTCCCCTTGTCAAAAGGGTTTGCGTGTCATGTCCATGATGTGGACAGCCATCATTAATAACAGTCTATGTTTCACCAGATGCTCTTATATAAGGTCACAAAGGTCAAAATATCCCTGCAGAGGGGGGTCGCGTCTCTCGGGGGTCGTTACTGGACGAGGCATCGATCAAAAGCAATTAAATGTATCTCTAAATGGTTACAAAGTATTTTCTGGACATTTTCTGGACACACCATGCTGATGATAATCACCCTATAACCTCCCGGCCTGTCTGGTTTTTACTTCTAACTGAACATTCTGACACTCTGACGGCAAATAATTTTATTTACCTGTAAAGTGTTTTTATTTTAAAGGCCACTTATAAAGATAATAAGGATGTGGGAAATTATAAGGGAGTACAAAACGATCCTTCCGGAGACACATTTTTCTCCGGGGATTGCTTTCGAAAAAAGCCCAAGACTGCAGTAGCTCGACAAAGAGAGAGAGAGAGAGAGAGAGAGAGAGAGAGAGAGAGAGAGAGAGAGAGAGAGAGAGAGAGAGAGAGAGAGAGAGAGAGAGAGAGAGAGAGAGAGAGAGAGAGAGAGAGAGAGAGACAGAGAGAGAGAGAGAGAGAGAGAGAGAGACAG
>JAAGKR010014834.1:0-10934 GCA_011419295.1 Clarias macrocephalus
CAACCTGGGGGTCCAGACACTTGCAGTGCGGCGGCGTTGGTATTCTCGTTCCCATAGCATTTTCACGCAGCATTGAGTGTAGCTTTTGAAAGGGAACGTCTCGGGTTACTTGGCTGTAACCCTGTTCCCTGATAAAGTGGGAACGAGATGCTGCGTTCCAATGCCGCACTGCTGGCGTGCCTGGACGTCCTTCAGACAAAATTGACCTGAGGATGTTTCCGGTTCACTCCTATTTATAACCTGCAGGTGCACCTTATTCGGAGACGTCATGCCTGGCACAGGTTATAAGCCGAAGGTATTCGGCGGGTTTGACATGCACAGGCTTCACAACCGGGCAACAAAGAGATGTTCCCATAGCGTTTTCACGCAGCATCTCGTTCCCGCTTTATCAGGGAACAGGGTTACAGCCAAGTAACCCGAGACGTTTCAGTTCCTCTTAGGAAAGTTTTTATCTAGGCTAGCAAAAATTACCCTGCCTTTAACTGAATTTAATATTTTAATGTGTTTTTTTAACAACCCTAATAACTTTGTTGGCAGAAACAAGAATGGTTCTACAGTTTAGGTCTGAGAGGAGCTCAGTGTGCAATGAGAAAGCATGAAGTGCAAATATGGTGAAAAAATATGTGGTTGTTTGTGGGGGGTATTACCATCCAGTACATTCTTGAGGATTTGTTTGAACATTTTGGTAAAAAAAAAATGCAATGCTAGCTGGTATTGAAAGTTGAAAAATTTAAGAGGTTTAATTTGAATAACCTCAATTACTGTTCCCAAAAAGAGATTAGTTCCTAAACTGGCAAACACTAACTCTTTTTATAAAGCATATTTATCAGACTACTTAAAAGTTCCCTCTGAGTTTCAGATATTTTTGCCTTGACCCCCCCCCCCCAATCTGCTGCTTATTAAGGCTTTTTGACTCTCCCAGTATTTGTGGCCTTCTCATGTAGCTAGTAATACAGCTACTTTATTCAGTGTATTATTTTTATCTAATGCAGGCAGTCAGATTTTTATTTTACATTTGTAATTGTAAAGGAGATTTTTTTTAAATAAAAGGAAATTAATTCGATTAATCTTTCTTTTTAAAACATCCACATGTAATAGATGGCTGAATTGCACATTAGTCACTGTATTCTGAAATGTAAAGCCTGTTTAACTTTTAAACTATATTTGTCTGGAAGGCAAGTAAAAGGATGGTAATAAAGGAATAAAACTATTTTTGGATAAACACAGTGTGAATCATTGTGGACAACTCAGTGGCTTATTTTTCATTCTGTTCAGTAGCTTTTTCTTGCTAGTGGAAGTAAAAAACAAAACAAAAAAAAAGTAGGTCAGTTTGTATAGCATTATAACCCAATATTATCTTTCAACAATCATTAATTAACTTTAGAATGACTATGACCTGATGTTTGCAGGCTACCTTTTTACTAAAACATCCTCCATGGAAATGCAGTTCACCTGACTTCTATCAAAGCTCTCACTACAGTATGTGGCATTAAAATACCAGTGAATCTTAAAATCTGCACAAATGAGTCACCGCATTACCTTTAGCAAATCATATTGGGAAGTTGAAGCCTTGTATTTTGCCATTCCAGACCTATGTAAATGTTAAAGAAACACAAAGCCCAAACAAATTATGCTGCAGCATCGGACAATTCATCATGTGAGCATAGAAAATGAAAGGACTGCGAGTGCAAAATGAAAAAATGCTAAGTTGGCCCCAGAAGTGCCTATGGGGAAAAACATTCAGGGAATGCTGCATTTTGTTACACATGTTGATTTACTGAGTATTTCTGTACATTAAGTCGGAACTATGTTTACTATCACATTTATACTGTATATACACATACAAAGAAGACATGGACTATTTTCTCTTCACATGATTATATTTTTGTATTTTGACATAAACTTTTCTAATGATTAATTAGACTGTGCGGCATAATGGCTTAGTACTGGGTTAGCACTGTCGCCTTGTCCTTAGTGGTTAGCACTGTCGCCTTGCACCTCCAGGGCCCGGGTTCTATTTTGGCCAGGTTGGAATCCCGCCTCTGTGTGCATGGAGTTCATGTTGCTTGTTGGGTTTCTTCTGGGTATTACAGTTTCCTCCCAGAGTCCCAAGACATGCAGATAAGGCTAATTGGCATTCACAAATTGCTGTAGTGTGTGAATGATTATGTGAGTGTGTGTAGGTGTGTGCCCTGCGATGAATTGGCACCCTGTCCCAGGGTGTACCCTGCCTCATTCCCTAAGTCTCCTGGGATAGGATCCAAGCTCCCCGAGACCCTGCATACAGGATTAAGCAGTATAGACCAAGTGAAATAAAAAATAACAGAGAATTACACGAATTATTCTGTCAATCTATATAAGAATTGAAAAGATATGGAAGCCTATGATACCTAACCAATTACAAAACCTGGAAGGATAGTACTGAACTGTCAAATTTCCGGAAAAAATGCGGTCAGAAGGCTCGTTAAGGAGCCTTCTATTTAACATTTATAAAAGGAGCGTGCTTTATCAATATGTGCTAAATTTATTCCATTAAGATTTTTACTTGAGAAAGTTATCAAGACTGAGGGCTTTGTGGCTCATTTTTGTAGGGACACCATCTCAAAATTAGTTGCTCAAAAAGAGAGTGAGTGAAGTGCCTCATATCTAAACAGCAGGAGCTTAATATAGTCAGAACACTTAGTCATAGCAAATAAAGCACAAACCCACAAGACTAATGACTCGACTGATGTCTGTCCATTTAACAAACCCATTTTGTCTAACACTAGTTTATATAGATTCTTAACCTCTAATTTCAAATGCCTAATTGCATACAGCATAGCACAAGAATACACTATTAAATACAGTATTGCTATTAAACCATCAGTTTACGTGCATGTCAATTCTTTGTGTGATCAGGCTAATATACTGTAACTGTAAACTGGAATGGATTTGAAATTGTTCAATCTATTGAGATTTGTAAAAAAAAAAAAAAAAAAAAATGTCTGTGACTGCAGGGCAAAACACAAATTAATATAATCCAGAATCAGAAACCCAACAGCGAACACTAGAAAAGCTTAAAACACACATGATGCAATAGTAGCCTAAAAAACATACAATAAAAGTAAAAAACACGGAGGAACACATTGGGATTTAGATAGACAGATGATACAGGGTTAACAAGCAACAGGTGGAATTAGTTAACTACCATGGCAACAGAAAACTAGAACAGCAACCAATAACCACTTAAGGAAAGTGGAAACAATACAAAAAATATGGAAGCTCAAAAGGGACATGATCAGGACCAGTCAGGAAAGAAAGAGAGAAGAAAAACACAAGAACAGTGCATTGATCTATATATAAAACATACAGTACAGACCAAAAGTTTGGACACACCTTCTCATTCAAAGAGTTTTCTTTATTGTGTTCTTTATTGTGTTCTTTAGCCCAAACAAGTCTCTTCTGCTTGTTGCCTGTCCTTAGCAGTGGTTTCCTAGCAGATATTCTACCATGAAGGCCTGATTCACACAGTCTCCTCTTAACAGTTGTTCTAGAGACGTGTCTGCTGCTAGAACTCTGTGTGGCATTGACCTGCTCTCTGATCTGAGCTGCTGTTAACCATGCTGTTAAGGCTGGTGGCTCGGATGAACTTATCCTCCGCAGCAGAGGTGACTCTTGGTCTTCCTTTCCTGGGGCGGTCCGCATGTGAGCCAGTTTCTTTGTAGCGCTTGATGGTTTTTGTGACTGCACTTGGAGTCACTTTCAAAGTTTTCCCAATTTTTCAGACTGACTGACCTTCATTTCTTAAAGTAATGATGGCCACTTGTTTTTCTTTACTTAGCTGCTTTTTTCTTGCCGTAATACAAATTCAACCTCTTTCAATGAGAAGGTGTGTCCAAACTCTTGGTCCGTACTGTATATGAATGAATAAATTAATAAACATAAACTGTATGAAGTTGAATTGTATAAGTTGAAATGCATTAGATCTACAATTATAACGATTTAAATTTTCTTTACATCAGTCAGTGATAGAATTTGGTGAATTTGGTGTTCTTGGTGTTCTATATTTTCAGAGGAGCTGTCAATGTTAGAGTCATTGTGAAGGGAGCTAAAGTGTCTGGAGAGTCTGTGAAGATTCTCATTCATCAAGGTGAGGTTATTGGAAGTGGAGTTAACTCAACTGGACCTCCTCCTTGTTAGGTAGAAACATGACTAAAGTGCCTGAAGAAGCTACTTGGATGAATAGTGAAATGGTCCTACCTAACAAGAAAGAAGTCCAGTTTACATGACTCAACTTCCAGATCAACAATCAACACTTAAATTTTTGGCAATGTTCAGGGACAGGTTGTTGGCTCTGCTATTGGCCCTTGTCTCTGAATGCTGACTTGTCAATCTTACTGATGATACCTACCACTGTGAAAATGTGGTTAGAGCTGTGCATTGTTGTAAATTAGCAGTGGACTGAGTACACAGCCCTGAGCAGCCCCGAGCAGCTCCACTCTCTTCCAATCCGGGCTGACTGAGACTGAGGTATCGCAGAAGGCTTGACTTTCCGAACTGGTACTGAGTCATGATTGTGTTGAATACTAAAATGAAGTCTACGAGCAGTATTCAAATATGTTTTATTATTGTTCAGGTGGGTGAGGGGTGGTGATGGTGCTGTGCCTTGAGCAGTTGCGATGATACGTGAACTGCATGACAATACTTGCCTTACTGCTTCTCTATCACCAAATTTAAGCTAGATGCAAATGCTTACTATACAAAAAAAAAAAAAAAAGCAGTATGTCTCTCTCTCTCACCCTCTGAGGTTCTTTCTGCTGGCTAAAGAGAGAGTGTGTGTGTAATGACATTTTTCTTCTCTGAGTTGGTGTATGATGTATATGTACAAAATGTCTGGCAAATCCAAATGACACAAAGCTGCTATAAATGACTTTTTATAGAACTGTCAATGTGACTCACAGCAGCTCAGGAACATTATACATATAAATTTTTTATTTTCTCCCTGATTTCTTTTCTTATTTTCTTTTTAAAGAATATTAGTAGTTTTAAGAAAACATCTGCATGCATTGTATCCTCCACAGTATTTCTGAATTCTATTCAAATGAAGGTAAAAAATATTAATACAAAGGGAATTAGAATTTGAGCTCCATCTTCGCTGTATTCTCTCCTAATCCCTTTATCTTGGCACAGGTGCGAACTAACTGGACTGATGTGCATAGCAGGTATTAACAAAATTCTAACAGCAAGAATTAAAATATGAAAATGAATGAATTATTTGCAATAAATCTCTGTTGATCATGATGGCTTTTATTTTTTTTTTGATGTTGCTGGCACATTGAAAAGTGTTTCACTTTTCTTCATCTCTATTCTAAGGGTTTTTTATACCCCTTGACTTTTTAAGCTTGATAACCCCTGAGAGAGAGTCAAAGTTTGCTCACCAAACTTTAAATCCTAGTTATCTATGCTGACACGATCCCCCTGTAAATGTTACACTGTGGATCTCTTATAGTTTATGGACTTAACCTTGAGGTGTGGTGGGAGCTGGTGTAGCTTATAAAGCAGACACATTATTATTTTTTAATATCAGGACACTTTTATTTACAGCTGAAAATTACACTGGATTACAAGAGTTCCACAAGTATGGTTGGGTTTATGGATGACAACCCCCACACCCAACACCGACCCACCCCCACCCGGTCACCAAGCAGCGGACAAGCTGAAAGTAAATGAACGACATTCCCGTACTTTTATTTAGGCTGACAGTGAAATACTTAGAACGCAGCACAGGTGCAACTCAGAACTCTGTTAAGCCTTTGGAGAAATCATCTGGATGAATGAAACATGACACTGTCTGATTGAGATTCAGCCAAACAGGTGATCTCAAAAGGCCTAATAAGAATTTTAATTGGTAGATCGTGACCAGATTACACATTTCAAACATTTTAAGGATGGAGGTATTATTATAAATCTCTTAGTGGAACTCAGGGCTGATTGCACCAGGTGGATGTGAGCTTGATAGTAACTGAGGGTGTAAAACTAGTATACTTGTTGAACACTAGAGCTACAGTATGCCATAATGTAACACAAAACAGATCAATTCTGTGTCACGAAGAGTGATGCATTTCTCCACGACCGGCCAATCAGTTAATCATACATGATCTGACATGAATAGGAGCACGCCCTCCAGAGGCCCTGCAAAGCCATGCTCTGAGGGGCCAGAGCTGCCCCAGTGGCACGCGGGGAATCTACACAATCCTTGGCATAATATTTTGCGTTGTAATGTTATGGCTGATGAGTATAGTATTAGGCAGTTGGTGCAACTGGCTACTAATTTTCTCCTCTCCTCTCCTCTCCTCTTAATCATGAATCATGTTAATGTTGTGACCAACCAGATTGGTCATCGAGATTTCATGCAAGTTTGGTAGTTGGACCTTCAATCCCACGACTGAGTAAATGATGTTTCCTCAATCATTCATACCATTCAGTTACATTTTTCATAAGACAAATGAGGGCCATACTGACATTGTGACATTATATAAAGCTGAATGTATATTTATCTTTCATGTTCGTTTATTTGTAGACCGCCCAGTCTAATGAGACATGAGTCAGAGTCTAATAAAGCTTATTTCTGTATTTATGGAGAAACAGTGTAAAATGGAACAGAGTATGCACATAGCCAGCAATGTGGAAAGGACGACCCAGGGCTCCAGGAAACAATGCATGTCTTTCTGTCAAACTGTCACAGTCAAGCCTTACTATGAAAATATTAACGAGGAATGCCAACAAGCAATGCAGGTGTTGTGCAAAAAGTCTGTGGTACACAAATACATGTTGTGAATGGTGTCATTGTTTCCTTCATCTGCAAAAGTAATACTGTGTATTTACACTGAAATGCTTGTGCAGATCACATTTCATAATTTTTATATGGTCACTAAGTCTATTCTTTTAAACTTACAAGACTTACAGTGTTTGCAATTCACAATTATCCTTTATACTTTCTCTTTTACTGTACATTTTTCACATACTGTACCACGACATACAGCCACAAGGTCACTCACTTCCACATACAGAACTGCTCAGGTGATTCTCTCTCTCCCTCTCTCTCTCTCATGCACACACACACACACACACACACACACACACACACACACACACACACACACACACACACACACACACACACACACACACACACACACACACACACACACACACACACACACATTCAGAAAGGACAGGCAATATGCAATAACAAATTGATGCCTCAACTATACTGAAACAGATTATTTCTTTTCTTTCTTAAAAAAAAAATGAATACAGTCCAATTGGAAACAGACAATGTATTCATTTCAGTGCAAGAGTGTGGACATGGGGAAGTGTGGACAGATCCAGGGAATGCTATAAAGGGAATTTCAGGTTTGTGTCTCTCTAATGTCACAGCTGTAACATTCTAATAAACACTACTGTTTGAGGTTGATGCTGCACAGTGGCCAAAAGGCAATAACAGAAATACACTATAATTACCCAATACCACAACACACACATAAGCCCACACAGAGGTCAGACTGTGACATGATGCAATCTATTCCTTTGTGGATGAATACCATGTTTGTGCATATGAAATCTCTCTGGAAAAATTGAAGTGCATGTGGTTTTGAGTTTGAAGTGAGAGAGATAGCAGGGAAAAGAACACAGATCAAACCGCTTCCGGTAACAGAGAATCACACGCAAAGCTTCAGCCTTTAAAAGAAAGAACAACAATCACAGATAAACAAGAGCCTTTCTGTAAAGAGGCCTCCTCTGAAAGATGTATCACAAAACAACTGCTGTGTAGCCTTTCCTTTTTTCTTTTTTTTTTCATATGTACACAGTTTCTTCGTGGATCCTCCTGACAATCAGTCTCTAGCAAGGGACTTGTTCAGCCATGTTCTTGTTTGTTTTCTCATTAGCTTGCTGGGTTTTTGCTGTTTTGGTGTTTTGGTAGCTCGTGCATGTCCCCGAAGTGCACGGCAGCTGCTCCATTATGCTTTGCTGTCATCCGGTGTTGTGTGTAGGCTGTTGTCACCGTGAACTTTAATCTCGATCGTATCCGGTTTAAGGGACTCTTTGCCATTCTCCTCTTTTAGTGGTAGCTTCCTGGAGAGAGAGAGAGAGAGAGAGAGAGAGAGAGAGAGAGAGAAAGAGAGAGAGAGAACATAGGTGCAGTGCATGTTTTAGGGATTTCAGCTAAAACAACCATGCATAGTGTATATCATTACTGTGTTACTGTAGTACTTTGTTACTAGTTTGTACTTTACCTACATTTTTCTTTGACCTAATACTTTTATTTATTCATTTCGGTTCAAAAGAAAAAAAAATGTTTCTACTGATTTTTTTTTTAGTTCTATAATAATATATTCATAAGATCATAAGAATTCAGCACCAGGCAGCTTCAATAAAGCTAGATTTATCTAAATTCCTAAAAATTTAAGGATAAAAGAAAAATAATAAAAATAGGGATTACTGTAATCTTCTGCCAGCCATTTAATAAAGCAACCTGCTGTATTAGCATTCAATTAGTTTTTACTGCCAAGAGTCATTATAATGCTAATTAATAAGGATGTAACATAATACATGGTTCAGACTGAACAGATAATTTTTATAATTAAACAAATGCAAATAGGGATATAAATAGGAGACATGCTATTACATTTATTTGTTTGTTTCTTTAATTAATTATTCATTCATTCATTCCAGAAAAATTAATGTTGAGGCTAGAGTATTGGCAATGGGATTTGCAAAGATGAAACTAAAAGTTAACAAAAGCAATGGGTTTTTACTTTAATTCAATGTTTGAACATTAGCAGTAACCTTTGTTTTTCCATTTTCCATGTTACTATACTATATATTGTTATAATTTGCCATCAGTAAAAAAAAACAGTGTGTGGTGCGTAGCAGACATCTTAACATAAAAAAAAAAAAATATATATATATATATATATATATATATATATATATATATATATATATATATATATATTTTTTTTTTTTATTTTTTTTTTTTTTGTACTTTTACATTCATAGTGTTAAATAGTTTTCAGGGTGTTACTTTTTCATTTTCACTTGACTGAATAACAATTTCAACCAAAAGCATTTCAGTTTGAGAAACTGGTCTTTTACTTACAGTAAATAAAGAATTATTGTCCGTACATGTCCCTGAACTGATTTCAGTGTAACAATGTTGTGTTTTTACTTGTGTGTATGCGGTATGGTGATACTTTGAAGAAGATGTGTGGCCTTATTTATTGCAGAGAATGCAGTGTGATGTTTTTTTTTGTCTGGAAGCTAGACTTTCTGTTCACAAGGAGCATCATGGTTCTAATAAGGTTATTAGAAGGGAGGCTTTAGGATAGTGAGGAATCAGAAGAGGCCTATCTGTCCATCCCACAGTCTGTGTTAGAGAGTATCAAAGAAGTCTTTTAAAGCCCTGCTACTTGTTATTGGAACTGAAGGCAATCTTGCTCCCTAATCCTTCTGAACTCATAGCCAAGCAAACGTGACAGGATTTGATTCTCAACTGCTAGAGGACGTCACACAGACACATTACATGACTGAAGAACAGACACTTCTTTGGCAGCAGACATGAAGAAGTTAGATAAAGCACCTCCACAAAAGGTCAGAGTCTTGCTAGAATGAACATATCTCCCCTGGGCCATCCCATAGATGCACAGCTTATGTCATATCATGGAGCAAAATACAAATTATGTACGGACGATCCTGCTGTTTGGTTTCACATTGTTGCTTGCAGTTTATAATAAACATATTACTTGTTTATGAGAAAGATCTTGCTGTTATGTTCCACACTGTGGCTAGCGGCATGTAATAAATGTTTTACTTACTTTCCATCAGACAGTAGTGCAGAGCATGAAAATGAGAATGACGCAAAGTAAATTGAATAGAACAATGGAGACAGTATATTGGGGTAAAGTAAAAATGAAGTTCTGGCAAATGAACATATAAATAATAAATGAACTACTTGAAGAGCGGAGAAAAAAACATTAAATGCATAGATGAGTGAACAGGGACAAAGAACAGATCATTCAAAGCAAAGATCAAATCATTCAGGGGCACTCACAGATAGGCAGCCTTGCCTTCCTCCATCTCTTTGCTCTTGCCACTGGTGGCGGTCTTCTTGCTGCACAGCTTGCGGGTGATGCACATGAGTAAGCCACACTGGCGCAGGAAAAAGCAGCTGATGTCCACCAGCACCAGCAGGAGCAGCAGACCTGCCATGCCCAGTCCCACTACTGCACCCAAACCAAGGCTGCTGAACATGGAGTCTGCTGAGCCAGGAGACACACAGCACTGTCAGTTACGCATGAACTCACACAGAACACCACACTGAGCTGATCAAATTTTGAAGCCAGTTTGAAGTGCATAATGGAAGAACTGGACACATTATTGTCATCAGTGCTAAACAGCTCAGTGTAGAGTGAGTGTACCTTACCAGTGATTGTTATCGAATAACAAACTGACAACTACACTTACTGTGCAATTTATTATGCATGTATACCTGCACAATAATGCAGATAACCAATCAGCCAAGGATACAGATACAGATTTGGAGCTCCAGTTAATGTTGACATCAAACATGAAGAAAAAGTATGATCTCTGTAACTTTAATCAGGGTATGGGTGTTGGTACAGTACCAGTTTTGAGTATTTCTGCTGACGAGTGGAAAAAAAAAATGACCTGATGATAGCTTCAGTTTCCTGTTCTTGGCTAATAGGAGTGTACCTCAATGTGGTCTTCTGCTATTGTAGAAATATTGAATCTGCCACAAGGCTCAATATTTTGTGCAGGCTGAGATGCTTTTTCGCCTCACCAAGTTTGTAAAAAAACATTATATAAATTGCTATATCTTTCAAACCAGTCTTTTCATTCCTCTCTGACTTTTCTCGTCAAGGCGTTTCCAT
>JAAGKR010014835.1:0-10931 GCA_011419295.1 Clarias macrocephalus
ATTATGGCAAGAAAAAAGCAGCTAAGTGAAGAAAAAAACGAGTGGCCATCATTACTTTAAGAAATGAAGGTCAGTCAGTCCGAAAAATTGGGAAAACTTTGAAAGTGTCCCCAAGTGCAGTCACAAAAAGCATCAAGCGCTACAAAGAAACTGTCTCACATGCGGACCGCCCCAGGAAAGGAAGACCAAGAGTCGCCTCTGCTGCGGAGGATAAGTTCATCTGAGTCACCAGCCTCAGAAATCGCAGGTTAACAGCAGCTCAGATCAGAGAGCAGGTCAATGCCACACAGAGTTCTAGCAGCAGACACGTCTCTAGAACAACTGTTAAGAGGAGACTGTGTGAATCAGGCCTTCATGGTAGAATATCTGCTAGGAAACCACTGCTAAGGACAGGCAACAAGCAGAAGAGACGCGTTTGGGCTAAAGAACACAAAGAATACAATAAAGAAAACTCTTTGAATGAGAAGGTGTGTCCAAACTTTTGGTCTGTACTGTAGTTTTCTCAAGGTTCCCCAGTTTCCCCAGTCACCTCCACAAAGCATGCCAGTAGGCAGATGGTGCAAATTACTGTACGAATATGGATATGGACAGAATTCATGCCTTACCTCGCAGGCTACGTAAACTAGTTCCTCAAGAATAAATGAAATGAAATAATGAATGAACATGGCTAGAATTCCTACTATGATGTTTGTCAGCAATGTAAGAAATATTTGATAATTCCAAATAAATTTTGATGATTGCATTAGTCTGGATCATTACAGTCCTGGCAGTAGAAATGTTGAAATACTGTTACGTAACCGAACCAACCTGCTATGGAATTTCAATAGATATTATTGCAATATTTTTTTTCTTAATGTCACAACATTAAGTGATACATGATTTATTCATCAGATAAAATTATGAGCGAGAGGAAACTCCCATATGCTTGCAGATTTCAGTAATGATAACAGGAAATATTCACGGTAGGATATGACCTCGTTCTTCTTGCTGTATTTACGATTTAAGCAGAACTATCACACAACCTATAAAACTGATCCGTAATATAATTAAATCCTTTCGCTCCCAATCCTTTACCTTATCAGCAGCTAATCATTCTATCTCTAAAAAGACTCATGGCCTTTACCCTCAATATGAGCACAAGGCAAAAGATTAATAACCTGCAAATAAACACCTGAGCTGCTTAGACATCTCCAATGGACGAAAATCTCCGTGCCCAATCCTTCACACTCAATGTGTCTAATTATCTCTTCTTTCTTTCCATTAATTAAGCATGTGTGAGCTGCCTGCTTTCATCGTCATCTCATTGTCATTATAGTTGTCATGTTTATCAGCCACACTGTAGACACTCAAAGACCAAGGGGATTCTTAAGCAGTGTACAAAGGTTGAAAAGCACCACGGTTGGTAGTATTTCGCCACTACACATCCTGCCATGGTGGCTCCTTTTTAGGTCACATTGCAGTCCAAAACATCCTGGAATCCTGAAGGCTTAGCGATTGTCAAAGATCATTTCTCAACAGGAAAATTTCTCATGCGAGCCATAGTCTGGGCTGTCATTGGTTCAATGACAAGGCCTGGGCTTTGGCACTCTTCATCTGAATTGCTACAATTTGTGGCTCAATGCCTCGTGTGTGGCACGGAGCCTTTTTAATCCTCACCACATCTGAGCCACAGCCTAATGGTTCCTAATTCCTCACAAAGCGAGCACCGTTCTTCTGAGCCGTCTCATCCCTACGTTGTGGAGTGGTGGTATTTGAGATGATGGGTGTAAGCAATAACCAAGGCAGGGAGCTGAAATGGCATAAAGGAGGGGGATGCAGAGAATGGGATTTTGAGGCTTTGTCATGCCCCTTGATCTGCAACGCGGCAATAGGAACGTCCCTTCATAAATTATGAATCATGTATTATCACACAAATGGAATGAAAATGAGCAAAAGCCACCGCCACGCTTGGTAATTGTAGACCAAAAATAGATTACAATTTCATCCTCCCAATAGCATCAACCTGACCAAGGATATGAGGCTGTATGAGAAATGACAAACACAGATTTCATCCAAGGTTCTTGGGTTTGATCCTTTCATGGTCTTTGATCGCCTTAATTTCTGTTTATTTTTTATCAAAGTTCCACAAAGGTTGAAAATCTGTTCACCTGAGAGGCAAGTGCACGTTGGGCAGAATTGCAAGTTTGTGTCTGAAGGTTACTCATCAGCACAGGGATATGTATGGTAATTATTAATTAGTGGGAAGATAATTACTAGTGTGGGTTGCACCTTCGAGACCAGAAGAGAAGATGTGTGTGGTAGATTTACAATGTAGAGCTGAATACTGACACTTCTCTTATCTATAGAAACAAAAGTATGTGATCCAGATACATACAATTCAATATGGAGTTGGTCCCCCTTCTGCAGCTATAAGAGCTTCCACTCTTCTTGGAAGGCTGTCCACAAGATTCGGAAGTGTTTCTGTGGTTTCTGTAATCCGTGCCCATTCATTCAGTAGAGCAGTTATGAGGTCAGGCAATGATTTTGGACGAGAAGGCCTGGCTCGCAAATCTCCTTTCCAGTTCAGCCCAAAAGTACTCAATTTGGTTAAGGTCAGGGCTCTCACACTGAGCTCATCATCAAACCATGTTATGGTTCTTGCTTGTGCAGTATTCTAAATAAAACAGCTGTTAGGTTTTACTGAGCATGCTGGAGAATATGAGTTCTTTTGGTAACATCGTCACACTTGCTCCTTTGTATTTTTATGCAAAACCCAGGAGTCGACATTATTGCTTTTTTTTTCCCATCTGAAAACTGGTCTGTCATGTAACATGTTGCTTTCTTTACAGGCATGCAAATATTCTTCTGTAATGTTATTTATTCATTAATTGTAGTGTATCTTTGTAGGGAATGGTCTTGTACATAATAATGCAGACATAATAAATTTATATAACAAAATTTGTACTACAGATAATATGGCGCCTAAGACTTTTGCACAATACTATATATAAACTCAATACTCATGTAGTGTACTCAACTACAAATAAAAGTATGACTTCTCTTTTCTTTTTTTTTTTACTCAAGTAGAAGTATTAAGTGCATGTTCTATAATCAAATGCAAATACAAAAGTCTAAGTACTCCAAAAGCAAACAGATTATTCTTGAGATCTGTCTGACTGAGTAACTCACTCATCATCTATACCGCTTTATCCTGCATACAGGGTCGCATACAGAGGTCTAGAGCCTATCCCGGGAGACTTAGAGCACGAGGCGGGGGAAAGCCGAGACAGTGCAAATCCACTGCAGGGCGCACACACACATATGCACACACTTACACGCTCATTCATGCATTACGGGAAATTTGGTAACAACAGTTTGACTGATCGGAATGTCTTTACACTTTTTGAGGGAACAGGAGAACCTGGAGGAAATCCACCAAGCATGGGAACAGCATGCACATGCCATGGACACTGAACCCTGGCCCAGGAGGTGCAAGGCGACATTGCTAACCACTAAGCCACAAAACATATTTTAAAGTATTTTAACAGTGTTAAATTTGATACCATTGATAACATGATTTGTTTTCTGCAAAAAAAAATTTTTTGCCAGAATAAAAGCATAAATTTTGTATTATAGGCGAATTTTATTTAAACGTTTTAACACAGATTATATTAATTATCTGACTGGTTGGTTTAGACCTGGCTCGATAGACAGAAGAGAAATGAGTGAACACCGTGTAAGTTTTTAGACAAAGGCTATCAGAATGTGGAATAACTACTGTGAGCACTGGAGAATTTTATGGCTAAAGACGAAACCAGGTTACAACAATGTGGCTTCTCAGATGCTAAAAAAAATCTTTGATTAACTTTTTGGCAATATGTCTTGATATATACTGTATAAAGAAACTTAGCCCAGGGAAATTTGCTTTTTTTTTTTATTACAAACGAAGGTGAGACAATTATAACTGAAAGATTATTAAGTTAAAAAAGTGGCCCTGGACATGATGCCATGATAGCAACAAGATTCGACGTTAATTAAATGAATGGCAAGGAGCATTGTTAGCATCTTTAATTACTGTAATTAACTACCTGCTACCGTTGCTACCATGTACTGTGTGCAAGCAAACAGAATACACTAAGGTTAAAGGATGCACCAAAACATTATAAGCTTGCCATGAAAAAAATGTAAAAAGACAAATACGTAAGAGTCCACAACTTCTTTGTACAGTATATTGGCTATGGTAGTTGACGTCACGGTGATGTAGCGGTTAGCGCTGTCGCCTTGCTCCTCCAGGTCCTGGGTTCAATTTCCACGTCAGGTCTGTGAGCATGGAGGTTTTGGGTTTTCTCAAGTTTCTCCGGTTTCCTCCCACAGTCCAAAACCATGCAGATAGGCTAATTTGCATTTCCAAATTGCCCCTAGTGTGTGAATGTGCATGTGAATGTCGACCAAACGGTTGTACAAATGGGAATAAACACAATGGTCACCATTGGCATAATCTTGCTTTAACAAATGTATCCATTTGAGAAGCTTGACAAAGGAGCCAGGATCTGCAGCTTGGAGACCAAGTAGGTGGGATCCGTTGCTTTGGTGTGTTATTAACCAATCTGTGCTTTCATAACAACCTGCCAGTCATTTCTGTAAACTAGGACTGCTTGTATGGTGGAATTGTTCTTTTCCTGTCCTTTTCAGTAGGGCGAAGCTTAGCTTACACTATGGTGTAAATCAGGGGTGTCAAGCTCCGTTGCTGAAGGGCCGCAGACCCGCAGGGTTTTGTTCCAACCCTGCTCCAACATATATGCCATGTAGTTTTCAAATAAGCCTTAATGATTTGATTAGGTGGATCAGGTGTTTTTAATTATGGTTGAAGCTAAACTCTGCAGGTCCTCGAGGGTTGGAACAAAACCCTGCGGGTCTGCGGCCCTTCAGGAACGGAGTTTGACACCCCTGGTGTAAATGATTGAGTAAACATGTATGTTTAGGTTAGAAAATGAATGTATTTTGTATTTTTGTCATCTGAAAAGTAAAGTCTTTATTTAAAAATGCAGGAAATAAAAGTACAAGTTTTTCATCAACAAATGAGGTGACTTTGATACTTGTCACCTCTGGGCATGACTGACTGATCTGTCCAAAACACATTGATTCCCTGGAAGCCTGCCCCTTGCCCAAATCGCACATGTTTTGCGAAAGTTATTTTTGTTGTAAACGTAAAAAAAAAATTTGGACCATGAAAACAAACAGAAAAAATTTATTCCTATTCACTTTCTGCAAGAAACGTTAAGAGATTTTTAAAATAAATTTCTATATAAAACAGATCTCCCTTTTTCGCTTCCTTCCCAAATGCTACTTATTATACCTCTTCAGAATCTATTTTATATCTTCTTTTCCCAGACCAAAAAAATGTTGCATTGTTCCAAACACAAACAGGATGGATCAAGCTCTGTGTAGGCTGTACTAACAAGAAAACATCATCTTCAAAAGCAAGATACTCAGCTGGATGGAGACTGGGGTGAAAAAGATTGTTTTGCAGTAAGCAAACCAGCGGGTTTCGACGTCCCTACTGCCGTCGCCGCGGGAGCATTTCGGCTTTGCTCTCCGTCAGTGGTAAAGCTTTCTCTGTTTCTGTAAGGGAGACCACTGAACCCTGTAGCTTCACTGAATGCAGTTATTTGCCACAGTTTCGAGGAGAGGCTCTATACACTCACCGTACACTTTATTAAGAACAACTGTAGACCTGCACATTAATGCATTAGTGCATGAATCTAATCAGCTAATCATGTGGCAGAAGAACATTTAAAACTTTATGCAAATTGGCTAAAGTGTAGACGTTGGTACCACATAAGTTGATTTGAGTGTTTTAGGACCTGTGTTAGTAACAGGTCCTTGTGATGGAGAATGCCTTGTTGATGGGAGGTTGGAGAAAAATGGCTAGTCTGGAAGGATATAATAGATTAAATAACCTGGAGAAAGAACTTTGAACGTTAAGGCGGAAGGGATCGCTGTCCCCAAGTGAAAAGTTAAAGATTAAAAAAGTGTCTTTTTTTTGAGAGTCTTCAATTGGAAATTCCCAGGAGATCAGCAGTGTTTAAGATCCTCAGACCACCTCATCTGGGATCAGTCTTTTTCTTTATGTTGATGATTGATGTGAACATTAACTGACTTGCTCCTACATGATTGTTTTTGGATTGTGCTGCTCTCATGAGATTCGCTGATTAGATTGTGCACTGCATGAATGTGTTAATCATAATAAAGTGGACTATATACAGTAAGTGTGTATATAGATATATAGATGTATAGATATATAGATATCTTATGTAATAGATATATTTCTGTTTGTGTCATAATTTGTTTTGTCCTGCGTATTACTAATACAGTGTACTTGGGGGATATGACAACATTAGATGAAGCTGTAATGTGCACAAAATTCATTTGGGGAATGTAGAACTCCCCAACATTTGGACAAGCGTAATGGCTGTTTGATTAACGATGTTTGACTTGATTGCTTGCTGTGTTTTTATTATTATTTTAATTTAATTAATCAAGCTCTGAGCTCTGACCTTTGAGCTTGTTTGCTCTGTTCAAGCTTGCCATGATAAAATGGAGTTTTCGAGGAGAAATTAAGATGCTGAGCAAGAATCCACCACTTCTGGGTGAGGGGAGATCAAAAGGGATCAGGACCCAAACTACCCTCTTTGGGATTCTTGATGATGTTTTTGTTATAGAACTGGTACCACAAAGTCATTTGATTGCAAATCAACCACTAGGCCATGTCATCCATTTGTCTTTACTATGCAATGGCGTTTCAATGATCCACAGCACATTATCAAATAGGGAAAAAATACATTTATTATTGTTATATAAGTAGGTAGTGTTTCTGCCATACATGTCTATGTGAATTCTAGACGAAGAAACAACAGCATGTTAATATACACACGTGATTTACACTTGTGAAGACTTCAGAACCGCTGGTACAGGAAAACCCGAGCATGAATGCAAGTGTAAATTCTTTTTTTTTATAAGCATCATAACACAAAAACAAACAGGAACCGGATGTAGGCTATAAAATGAAATTTGTAATATGATAAAGATCCATAACTATGTGATAAACAACAAAAATAACGCAAAAATAACAGGAAAGCAGAACTTAAATATACATACATATATTTTTTCTTATGAAAAAATCCTGGACCACGAAAAAAATAAATAAATCTGATATTTATGGCATGAGTGATGATATAGAGTATGAAGTTCCGGGACATTTAATTATATGAATCACTCCCCATCACAGGTGTTCTAACAGTTGTTAATTACACTGTCGGTCGTCAGCATGGGTAAGAGTAGGTTGTCATGGTCTGCAGTACTGGAAAGAGTGGAGAGCAGCTGGCTGCCAAAGCCCACATTCCAAACCATTCCCAGAAGCACTTTCAACAAGAAGCCGCACTTGATAATGTCGCCACCTTTAACAACACTTTGTCCCTTAGTAACTGCTTCTAAGTCGTTCCGAATTGCATCATGGAATCATCCGCGTTGTTTAGAGATACAAAACAATGTTGAATCCCTAATCCCTCTCTAACCTCTGATCAAGGGCACTACTCTGTGTGTGGAACAAGGGATTGCACTCCCTACACTAATGTGCACTACATTTCCATTAAGATGCTATTTGGCATTTAACCCCAAAACACTGTTGATACTCTAACGTGGAATAAGAGAAAATATAAAGTAAATCTTGTAGGTTTTTCAGGACTGTCCATCACCTCCATGGTTTATTCACCTCACCATTTGGCTACATACTGTAGTCCCCCCTGTTAAATACACTAACTGTTGGTCGCCAGCTCAGTGCTAGTCCTGCCAGTCGCAGATGGGAATGTCGTGGTGGAACAAAATAAGTGGTTACATAAACAAACGAATGCTACTGTATGTAAACATACATAATCTGTTGATAAATGGCCTTTGTAGCACTGTCCTATAAAAGCAATATCACATGGGGTAGTGCTGTTGTACTAAATCCGCCCACATCACAGCCATGCTGACATTCAATACGACTGCACTCCCTCTCACGTGTCATTGCTTTAAGTTTTGACTGGTTATGTCCTGGAAAGCACAATTCAGTACATCTAAATAGCTTTGTATACCTCTTAGATGTACAGTAACGTACGTTTGACTCAATTGTTATAACCTTAGCTGATCAGAAGTGGTGCATGTGGATTTCAAATCAAAGTAAGTAGAGTTGAAATCTGGATTTGATCTCCTGAAATCATTCCGTGCTCTGTGCAATCTTTATATCGGCACATATGCTGTACAGTATACCGTCTCATATACAGGCGAGTTATCCAGGATTATATAATAACTCCTCTGCACAATTTCTGCAGTGTTGTTAGAATTGTTTGCAGTATAAGGTTGTCTTGCCATTCCATCTACTGTACCTACAGTATTACTTATGGGTGATAACACAGTATTATTCACGGTATATGGTTATATCATTACCGCATAGAAGCAAAGGGTCATTAAAGCATGGCCTTCAATTGTTTTATGGCTTTATATGTAGGAGGGCGTTGCCTTTCACTATGAAAGTATATTGAACTTTAGGACTCTATGCTGCTTGTTTTGATTTTAATCGCGGCTTGCCTGAGCGCCAGCACTAGAGGAAACTAATCCTAAACTACAGAGGGATAGTGACAAATGGCTCCCTATGCGGTATATTTCCACTACATCTGTTCATCATCGCGCGCGTTATTTATTTATTTATTGGCTGCTTTAGGTGTCAGCGAATTAAAGGAACTTTTCATTTTGATTAATCTCCTGAGCATTATTCACTTCTGAAAGCAGAACTCAGCAACATGTGCAAATATTTGGCATGGCCATGTCTTATCGAGTCCATCTCTCCCTCTCTCTCTCTTTCTGTCATCATCCTATTTAGTCTGCCACTGCATAAAAGCTGCTGAAGGTATTAAAAATCTCAGCCAAGCTCTGCAGTTTCGGTCAAACTGCTTTTAATGAGCTGACACTAGATTTTGTACATCGTTCCTGTTACACACTGTAGTTTGGGCGGGGGGGGGGGGGGGATTATTCAGAGTACAAGATCTATACTGGTTAGACAATAAAAATTGCATTACCGCAAATGTCAAACAATGGAAAGTTGCACAATCCTAAAAAGCAGGGCAGGCACCGTTTGCATTTATGCATAGGTCTTAAAATGTTAATATGTGTGTTGAGAAGACAAACATAAAAATGCCACGACTTATTTAATGTGTTCTAATATATCTGGTTTAGTGTATAGCATTATACAAGAATTTTCACTGTACTTATATACCATGTATAGAGAAAGGTCTTCTGCAATTTTTAATTACACTACCTCTTGGTCATCAGCATGGGTGAAAGCAGGTCATCATACATCATGTTTCGCCATACTGCAGAGAGAGCAACTACATGCCAAAACCATGTAATAACGTGTTATGTCTTTTTAAACAACATTTAGTCTACTTAATAATTGCTCCCATTCCATTCCATTCCATTCCATTCCATTCCATTCCAGGTCATTCAGAATTGCTTCCTTGTTGTTTTATTTACACCTGAGCTGAGCTACAAATCTAACTAGCTTCTAACTCAAGGCTGAATCCCAAATCCCTCTTTAACGCCCTAATCAAAGGCGCTTCTTGGTCTATTGAACAAGGGATCGTTCACCCTAGCAGACTACCTTTCCATTTAACTTAATTTGGGATTAAACTCTAGATCCTGGAATTGAGCAGCGTTTAATCCCAGGATCTAGAGTTCAATCCCAAATAAAGTTAAACTCTAGATCCTGGAATTGAACCGAGCTGATTTTCAAAAGCAGAATAAATGGAGGCGGCACGGTGGTGTAGTGGTTAGCACTGTCGCCTTGCACTGCCAGGGTCCGGGTTCGATTCCCGTCTCTTTGTGCGTGGAGGTTGCATCTTCTCCCCGTGCTTGGTGGGTTTCCTTCGGGTACTCCAGTTTCCTCCCACAGTCCAAAGGCATGCAGGTTAGGTTAATTGGCATTCCCAAATGTGTTTGTGTGTGTGTGCCCTGCAATGGATTGACACCCTGTCCAGGGTGTAGCCCGTCTTGTGCCCTAAGTCTCCTGGGATAGGCTCCAGGCCTTAATACAGAACAAAGCGGTATAAATGATGAGTGAGTGAGAGAGAATAAGTGGACATATAAAGAAACTTCCTAGAAACCTAGAAGATTGAACATCACCTTTTGGCTACATAGTAACTGATCATTTTTGTGTGGTATTGCTTTAATGTGTTTGTGTGTATATACTGTATATTACTAGCAATAGTTCCTGTCATTGATGGGGTTTGTAGAAATAGTTAAAAGGTTAAAGCTAAAAATAAGCTGACAAAGCTTTAATGTAATCAGTAATATCTTTATTTCAGGTTGAAGGCATGGCTACCTGTCTTTCTGTACGGCAGAACTCTCTGGCTAACATATTAATTGTCATGCGCACTCAACGCGACCGGCACTAGGACCCGGAAGTAGTACGGTCGCGATTCAGGAAGTATAAAAGGAAACAAGATGGCGCCGCACATCACTCAGTCATTGAGCTTTCCAATGCCGTCTCCGACGCTATTTCTCCAAGTTCGTGAGTACTCACCATTTTGTGCCATTTTCCTGATTGAGTGTGTGTTGTTAGAACGCGGGTTTAATTGTGTAAACTCTTGCTCTCTGTGTGAGAGAGTTCTAAGAATAAATCGCGTGGTTATCCTGCCTGCTCGCGCTGCTTCCGCGTTTGGGTTTATCCTCCACGCTACACGGGCAAACTGCTAGTCTTCTGATCCGCCTCCGGTTGTCCCGTGACAGAATGACTGAGTCCGCAGTAAACCCAGCGGATTACGCTCACCTCTGCGATGTGGTGAACGGACATGCTAGGCTGATTGAGCGGCTGCGCGGTGAGGTTGCAGCTCTCCGTGCTAGCGTCCAAGACATCGCAG
>JAAGKR010014836.1:0-10930 GCA_011419295.1 Clarias macrocephalus
CTCTCTCTCTCTCTCTCTCTCTCTCTCTCTCTCTCTCTCTCTCTCTTGCTTGCCTTGTTCGCCTTAAAATTCTGCTTGGACACTCAGGAAACACATTGCTCTGCTCTGTAGTTGACCTAATCAGCCAGTCAGTATCAATAAATTTGAAAGTGAGTGTTGCTGGCTTGTGAGTGTGTGTGACAGATGAAGAATGTGTATGTTTGTATATTCAGAGCTGGGAGTCACCTTCACGAGTCCGATCAATATTTATGTAAAACCATTCTATCTAAGGATGATCAACGCTACGAATCTCTTCTGAGTCAATCTCCATCATAACCGCCTCTGTCCTTGCTCAGTGATGTCTGTGCTGCATGGTAGAGTAAAAACAGTTTGCCGAGTAAACACATTGAAGTACAGCTGGATAAACTGATTTTGATTGCTGCAGGAAAGTAGCACATACTTGTGAGCAGTATTACGATGGAAACAAAAGCGTGGTGAATCTGTGACACCTAAAGCACATTTTAATGGAAAGTCTTTTAATGGAAAGCCTTGAGTTTTTTATTTTATTTTATGTTAGCGATACTTTTATATACAGTAGTTTCAATGAAAAATATTTTTTAATAGAAAATATATGCAGTAGTTTATAAAAGTTTAATTTGAATTTTTTTTTTAATATATGACTTTACAGAGTGAATGTCTGGGATGAATTGGCTCCCGTTCCAGGGTGTACTGGGATAGGCTCCGGGGGCCCCGTGTATAGAATAAAGCGGTATAGATGATGAGACGTTTGAATGTTAAAGTAGAAGTATATATTGTATGCTTAGACATACAATATACTGTATAGTAAGAACATGTATACGTTTACATAAATGTCATAGTCATTTTAATGCTAAATAGATGAAATTTTTATTTTTTTGGAAACCTTATGGAGAACCTAAAATTTGTGAAGGGATGAATTTGCTTCAACGGGACAAGTTGGACAAAAACAAATACAATAAAATCTCTGTAATCCGGTTTGCCTGGATGAGGCCATCACCTCTGGGATATCCAAAAAATAAAGTCTCTAATCTGGGGCCTGTGTCCTGCTCCTAGTGCCTAGTGTAGTGGTGAAGCAGACGTTCCAGGCTTGCTCGTACAGGTATCAACTTCTTTTTTTTTTTTTTTTTTTTTTTTTAAGTAAATATCACATGTTAGAGGTGCAGGCAGAACAGAAACTGAGTGTAGAAAATCAATGTGTGTATGGTGTGTATGAAGTTACTAATTTGACCCCAAATGATTGACAGTTCTCAATTGGCTGTCACACACAAAAGCTTTCAGTGGACTTCATTCAGAATCGTGGAAATCTTTAGGCTTTCCCTCTTGCCCTGTCTGTCCTTCATGTAATGGTATGTATTCTGTGAGCAGGGCTTTAGGTGGCTTCTGGCCCCAGACTGTCACTCATTCTTTAGAACTAGAGATGAGCATGAAGACAGAGCTAATAGCCATAACTGTGCAATGAAAGAGGGATAGACAGGTCTCACCTTCATTCACCCAGTGTGTTAAGAGTTGATCCAGACCTAAGAATGGCTATCAGTCACAAATGGGAAATCACAATAGGTCCTGTACAGTGGTGGAAAGGATCGAATGATATTTATTCACGTTTTTTTGTGCAGTTTTTTAAATCTGGCATTTTACTTTTACTCAAGTATCTTTTGCTTGAAGTATTGCACTTCACTACATTTAAGATCATATTCGCAACTAAGTAAAAAATAAATGGATGAGAATGAAAAAAAAAAAAGTAATAATAATGCATCAGGGATGGGAAAAAATTGCACCCCAGAAACCACTGCACTGATTGATCGATGGGCGTGGAGAACAAACGCGCTGAACTCAGAAGAACAATTGACACGGACAAAACGGATGCCAGTGATGCAGTGAAATGCCATCAAATTCTTAGGAAGCAAACCCCTGGCCATTGTAACATCCATTACTATGCTGTATACAACACTATGTATGTATGTATGTATGTATGTATGATGCCCTCTTAAGAGTTGCCGCCCCTCCCCCAGTGTGGAGGTGTGTGCCTGAGAAGTAGGAGCTCAGTTGTGCTGCTCACCCCCGAAACGCTCTGTTCTTTTGCCCCTTTCTTTACTTTTACTTTATGTTTTGTATGACTCTGAAAAGGGCCGATAAAGGTTTTGTGCTGAACGTTATTCTTGGCTCTGAGCTCTTTTTTCCCTCGGCTATCCGGCGCAAAGCGTCACATCATATTTAAGCGACCACTTTGATTTCAAGCACAAGAAAGGCAACAGCTTTATGATTATGCAAAGGTGTTCCTCCAATTAAAATCAACAAGTTTGAGATTTATATCCGCTTGTCTTTTTAGAACTACACTAGAATCCCTCATCCCACCCCCGCTGTTTAAAAAAAAGTAACTCGGTAACTTTTACTCTGAGTAAATTTTTTATGAGCTACTTTTACTTGAGTAGATTTTTATAATGGTAACTTTACTTGTACTTCAGTAAAATTTCACTGAAGTAATAGTACTTGTACTTGAGTACAAAAGTTTATTACTCTTTCCACCTCTGGTCTACAAATGAGGCTAGAAAAAAAACATGTCCACTGATAGAGTCAGATAAGTCTCTTGTAATTATGCACGTGAAGTAATATGACATGTAAATCCAATTTGACATACTGTAAATTGATCAATGTGGCTGGTGATTTGAATGTAGCCTTTGTTGCCTAACACCTTTCCCCTTCTCTTTTCCTACTTTTCCCTCACTTATCTGGTGGTTCTGGTTACAGTATATTGCAATTGAGAGTGTCTCTGTACCTCATCCAGGGGCATCTCCCAGGGTAACACCTCTGTATGTGATGCTGAATATGCTGATGAGCTACTGGACACATTTTACCTCCCACTGCACTCTGCCATACTGCTAAAATGAACACGAAAGGTTTTGCCATCCACTTAATTAAAAGAATTAAAAGCCTTGTTTCCATATTGTAGCCGTGCCTGACAGATCAATCCTCACCTGAATAGTTTTCAGCTGCTCAGTAATTTGTTTCAGGCCAGATCTAACGGCCTGGGATATAATTGGTGGAAAAGAGAGTGTGGATATGAGCATTACAAGAAACAAAAGCAGCTGTACTCCCCAGAAATTGTGACTGAAATGCTAAATAATAGGGGTCACGGCAGAACTTGGAATATTATTGGAAATTTCAGAACCTGCACATGTGAGGTAGCGGTGCGACGAGAGTGCAGTAGTACTGCTAAATCGCAGCCCCTGATTCAATCTTAAGCTTTGCTGTGCGGAGCTTTGCACATTGCCTGGTTTTCCTTGCAGTGTTAAATTGCCAGCTAGGTGCGAATGAGTATGTAAATGTATGTGTGTGTGTGTGTGTGTGTGTGTGTGTGTGTGTGTGTGTGTGTGTGTGTGTGTGTGTGTGTGTGTGTGTGTGTGTGTTTGTGCGTGTGCACGGTGCTTTGTGATGAATTGGCTCCTTATCTGGTGGTTCATGTGTTCCTGGGATTGGCTCCGGATCTGCTGTGACCCTGACCAGAATAAAGCAGCTAATGAAGATGAATGAATAAATCTAAATAGCACACTGCTGCCTGTCCCTGAGCAGGATCTAATATAATGGGGTGCCTTGAGAGGTGGAGGATTCATACTGTAGCATTCTGTTTTAATGTCACAAATATGGAGCACAGTGGTTATGTGGGAGCCGGGGGCATCTCTACCTGTGTGCTGCAGGCCTTTGGCTGCAATTAAGAACATTTCTGTGGGTGTGTAGAATTTTCGAGGTCTGTAATTTCAGCTGCTTTCATAGGCTGAGCCTTGACAGATCACCACAGCAATCAAGCTTACGAAGCACAGACTGTGTTTATTATTGAGCCTTCCGGCTCCTCCACATCGCCTTGCCATTCACCGCAAACTGAGCTAAAAAGCCGAGGAAGAGAGCAAGACCGAGATAGAGGAAAAGATGATTTCGAAGCTACTCCTTGGGGTGAGGGAGTGTGTGTGATGCAAGGCCAATTGCCATGTCTGAAATACATCTCTGACCAAACCTGGACGCTGGTTCTAAACCCGAATGCCCCATTCCTTTCCTGTTCCCCCACACTCAATCCCTCTTGACACACTCTTCTGATTCACTCACTCCTCTTCCTGCTTTTTTTTTTCTTTTTTTCTATTATTCCAAGCATGTTGTGCTGCCAGTGTTCCCTACGGCAAACACACATCAATCATTACTAATCCCTCTCTCTGTAGAATGAAGATAAATAACTGCTTCTCTCCCTCCTTTACTGTAATAGATGCAAAATGAAGTGTGGCATCTGAAGGGCTTTTGGCAAAATGTGAAGGCCTATTACATTTATTTTTAAACTAATATGCAAATGTATTTCCCCAACTAGGAATATATACACTAGGACGATCAGGGCTACAAAACTGAGCCGTGTTCAAGCAAACAGTTGAGCTCGGAGGGAGCGTGGCTGTATCCAGTTGGATCATAAACTGCTTCTGCATTTGTCAGACAATAATAATATAAAATAAAAAAAAAATCGAATTTAAGGTAAAAATTGTGTGGTTTTTTTTTTACAGCTTCCAATTTCTGGTGGCGTTATGGGAGTCTAATTGATAGGAGAGAGATTTGTGAAGGAGGAGTTGGAGCACCATTTAATCATTAGGACTGTTTTTGTTAGGACACTTATGACCTTCATGGAGGTGTTGAATATTAATAGAGTGAATAATAAAACTTAGGAGAGCTCTAATGCGCTAGTACCAGGGACCTGGAGACCCCTTCAAGAGCAGTCCTCTCTCTCTCTCTCTCTCTCTCTCTCTCTCTCTCTCTCTCTCTCTCTCTCTCTTCCATTTTCTGCATTTCACCACTTCTCCCTCTCTCTGCTTCCTCTCAATTCTGCTTTTTCCCTTGCATGGGAAACCAGTTGAGTTTAATTTGAATATATTAACACCATCTATGAGTGGAAGCAATACCTGAAAATAACCGGTGAAATTATACCAGGGAAATGGAAATCTGACTGGATTACTGAAGCGTGCTGAGGCTCCGATCTGTCTAAACGACAGATTGTTAGAAAAAGCTTGTACTTGGTTGGAAGCCTACTCATACATTTGATCATATCCCCATACCGCTTACATCCCCCCACCCCCACCCCCCACCCTACTCACACACATACACATCTCTGTCTTGGGAAAATAAATTAAAGGAGCACGCCAAACAAAGTGGGCATTTAACCACAGCGGGGTGTAGTTTGTCTAGGATGGCTACGTCTTGCTGTGGAGGCACAATGACCCAGACGCTTTGAATGCCTCCGTAGCTCTAGTTTGGTTAAAAAGTCCAACACATGGCAGGAATTGGGTGAGAAAACTAATAATTGGGGCTCTAATGCTGATTGATGGGGGAGGAAAGTAGATAGCAGCTCGAGATGAAACAATGCCACATGCAGCAGTGCAGGCAGGTGGCTCTTCTCATGCAGACACTCACTTACACTATGTAAAAAAGGTAATAGTTGATCCACACTGTTGGCATTCTTTTCATAGAGATACACCTCTGCATTATTCATAAAGCTCCGTGCAAGCGTTTCACCCTTTTAGAATCTCTCTTCGGTCAACAGTGTGGAGTAGTAATGCTGAAAGATAGCAGGACAGCGTTTGATTAATTCAACACATTAGTGAAGACATGATTAACACCTCAAGTGTCCAGTTTGAAGAAGAAGCACCATTAGCGTGAAGCTATGTATCTCTGCCTCTCATCGCCCATCCTTCCCTGGCACTCATCCTCTCGCTCTGTCTCACTTTCTCTCTGTGTTTTAGCTTTGCTCGAGCACTATAATGCTGAATGTCCTCACCCTGCTTGGTGTGATTGAATTGCAAATGCTCATTATGCCAGCGAGCAAGTCCTCCACCTGTCCACATCTCCCCACTGATGGAGATGCAGCCTTGCTCTTTTTGTTCCATAGACCAAAGCAATGCTGGGGCACGGGACTCTGCCAAGGATGCACAGCATCTAAGCGTTCCAGGAGGCTTTAGTGAAATACAAGTTCAAGGGGTGGGTGGCGGGGGTTATATATGTAACTTTTTTAGGGGTGATTAATATGCACTGAGAAATGGACATTGTGAGAAATTTTTACTATAGACCTACATGCATGGTTCGTGTATACAGTAGAAATACCCTGCTCTTTATGGTTTTTGTAGGATTATATAGTCATGTAGGCGGCACGGTGGTGTAGTGGTTAGCACTGTTGCCATGCACCACCAGGGTCCGTGTTTGATTCCCGGCCAGGTTCGATTTCCGTCTCTGTGTGCGTGGTGTTTACATGTTCTCCCTGTGCTTGGTGGGTTAACTCCGGGTACTCCAGTTTTCTCCCACAGTCCAAAGACATGTAGGCTAAGTTAATTGCCGTTCCCAAATTGGACGTAGTGTGTGAGTGATTGTGTAAGTCTGTGTGCCCTGCGATGGATCGTCACCCTATCCAGGATGTACCCTGCCTTGTGCCCTAAGTCTCATGGGACAGGCTCCAGGCCCCCCATGACCCTGAATACAGGATAAAGTGGTATAGAGTGAGTGAACATAGTCATGTATTTCGCTCTGAATCTATCCAAGTATACTAAGGAGGAACTAGTTCATTTTTATGATGGATGGGTTTAAAAGTACCCTTTATATTATATTATTATATTTTCTCAACAATATCAAAGCAATAAAGAACCCCAATTTTAATCTGAATTCAGTAAATGGATTCACTGACAGTTTTTGTTACTTCTGTTGTGGTCAAACATCCTGCAGTAAAAGAAACTCGCACACACACACACACACACACACACACACACACACACACACACACACACACACACACACACACACACACACGGCTAATGGCACACCTTGGTAGATAACAAGCCATGATTTTGAAAAGTCTTTTTTTTTATGCTCATCAGCCCATGTTTCTGGGCCCTGAGAAAAGAGTTTGTGAAAGAGAAGGTCTTCTTTTGAGCTCCTCTCCTTTCATGCCAATGTGAGAAAGAAACATGAAGTGAACTGAAGACTGTCTGCTGTATTGAGACTGCTGTCTTTTCTCAGTTACAACAGAGCAGGATACACTCTTAGACATATTCATAGTCTCGTTTATTTACCAGTGCTCAATGCAAACCACTGCTGATTTTATATCCTTCATCTGTAATAATAATAATAATAATAATAAACTAGCACTGTACTACTCTAGCGTGAGTATTGTATATGAAAAGATTTGGTATTTGGCTTGGAGGATGAGCTACATGAGGGTGAAGTAAAGAACAGAAGAATGAAGTAAACAGGTTTATCCTGGGAGGGAGCAACAGAGAGCTGGGGTGAACAGTTTGTCCTTATCAAAAATGCTTCCCAGAAAGAGCTGAGAGATACATTAAGTAAGTGAAAGAGACTTGGGTTTTTCGATTAGTGCCTCACCATGACTCCAATCTCATGAGTCTCCCCTGCGCTATTCGAATATCATTGAGTGTGAGCCATGGTGGGGAATTTTTAAAAAGAGAGAAAGATGAAGACGACGGAATGGAGTAGAAAAGAAGAGGCCAAGGTTCGGAAAAAAAAGAGCACAGAGCTGGAGTGACGATGGACTATCAGCGGCTGCTTCCTTAATCGCACCCCAACTCCCAGAGCGAGCACTCCAGACTAATCCTCAAATCTCTCCAGGCTTCTGCCTCGTAGTCAGTGCAATTCCGTTCATAGTGAAAGGGAAAGTAATGGTGCGAAATCAGGAGAAAATAAGGAACTAAGTTTAATTTAGGCAGGACTTGACATTCCCATGGCTCTTACTCTCTTGGTGGAGGAGGCGCCGGTGTGGAGATTAGATGAGATTTATGGAATTTTTACGATTTTGTAAGGCTTCTGTCTGTGAGAAGTCTCTGTATGACACTCTTTCCACCACCCACCTCTAGCCAAAGTCCCTTTATTCCACCGACTTTGGTTGCCATTTACTTGCACAAAGGGGCAAATCTTCCACTTGATTACTGGGCCATGTTTTTTTTTCTTTCTTCAAGTCTGTCATTGCGTGCGAATAAAAAAGCAAGAGAGGAAGGGGTTGCGATTTTGTCTGCGAGTTTACATAAAATGTGGGTTAAATGGCTTTGTACTTGTCTTACCGCAGGTCTTGTCCTTCCTAAGAACGAGTAAAGAGTGACCGAGGTCCTAATTTGTGCCACAGCTGTAGGTGTTCCCTCTTTTCATCCTAGTTCACACAGAACCTCCGCTTTCTTCAGCATCTCCTTGTGTTTGAAAACATTGGCATTCATCAGGCTTTGTGTATGTGTGTGTTTGTGTGGACTGGCCCAGCAGGACTGTGCCTGTCCCATCCAGCCCTGGGTAGCATTTCTTTACACGTCTACTTGAGTGGAAAATCTGGTGGTGCTGGATTTATGTCAGCTGAATGGCATTGGGAGTCTAGGCATTAGTGTCGGAGAGAACCCCACAGAGAGACCAGGCCTGAATGAAGGCTCAAAACCTCCCCGAGAATCACCACTCTGGTTTCAGCCTGCCAGGAATCCTCGGCCGATTCCAACCCCACGCTTTTCAACTTCAAGACAATTGGACTGTCTGCAGCTGACGAATAAACTTGTAGACAAATACATTATCCACCAATACACTTCCTTTTCATAGAGAGGTGTCTGTTCTGCACATCTCATTCAAGCAAGGGTATCTTATAAGGTTACATCCTCATATTCAACTAATATAAGCAAGGGATCATACATACACACAAAGATGTGCTGCTTCTCTCCAGCAAGTTCATCTGGAGACTCTTTATGGTGTAACCCCCAGGGAGGTCGCTTTTTGATTAACTGAACTCTGTAACTGTTTGCTTGTGTGTATACATGTGGGACAGCTTGTCCTGAGGCTTATAGGACCGACAGATGGACTACTTGGTGTTTTCGACCGCCACAAGTATTTCTACTGCCAGTAGTCTTCTTCGCTACAGACTAACTGAACATGAACGCTTACATGCAATAAGACGTCAAGACATCTGGCCAGGACTCAATACCATGCTCTTTGCTCTTTGTGGATTCTTAGAAGAAATGTCCGGACATAAATTATTACTGAACCATGAACCGTAGGCATTAATTTTTCAGAGTTATATTTTTAATTCGTCAGCTATTCATAATTTAAGTGACAGTTTCCATGTTTTTGGTTGGACCTTTTACTTCAGGGCTTTGAAATGTAATGTCTGTGCTTGATGACGAAAGCCACATGTAAAACTGGCTTCACTTGTTTTATTAGTGTTTTTGGAAACTTGATTGAGAGAACTACAGCTGCTGTAAGGGCTTAAAACCTAAAGCCAGTTGCATTATACTGTACATGCTTAGTAATGCTGAATCTGTTATTCCTCTTTCCTTATCCTACGTTGTCCACGCCATCTCATGTTTTATAATGCTCCACTTGGGTTGAACCTGCGTGTCTTTCATGTTCTAAAAGCACTGGTTACATGGTGGCTCGCTGCTTTAAACTTTCCCTTCATGTTTTTTAATGACAGACTGCACGGTGAGCACTCAAGGCTTGTTGGAACTGAAAATCGTTTTCCATTTTGTAAGTCTTGCATCATCTGGCACGTAGAAAAGTGTACATTTACAACAGCCAAGCTGTATCTAACTGGTCCGGTTTAGTATTCCTCTTAATATGTAATATCATGAGTTGTTTTGTAAACCGAATAACAGGATTCTCTAAGCAGGAAGCTGTGGGAGCTTTGTTCATATTGCTTGGGGGTTGGAGGTTGGGCGGGGGGGGGGGTTGGGGGGGTGTATATATAGATATGTTAGCATTTTAGGGTGTTCCATTCCTCCGGTGATAGGCACCTGCTTGTAGCCTGTTTGCTTAAACCTTTTTTGTAAATACGTAATTACATAAATGAAGTATTATTATTATTATTATTATTATTATTATTATTATTATTATTTGTTATTCGTTATTTTAACAAGGGCAAATGGGAAATATGTTCAGCCCTTTATCTGCAGCCAGTTAATGTTTGGTAGAGAGAAGACGTGATTTACTGACCAACTCCGAGAGTTCTTATTGTTCAACGGAGGCCAATTGGAAATGTTTCTCCTGGTCCCTTCTCCAATAAAGCCTGTCGAACTCCAGCTTCATAATTGAGTTTCGGTAGAAGAGACACATAAAGGTCCTGCTTTAGAAGCAGGCTGGATTTTTTTACTGGGTTTTGCCTTCACTCCACCTCTGGCATGATTGATTCGGCTCCTGAAGTGTGGAGGCAAAATCAGATAGCTGAGTTTGACTGATCCAGAAACCAGCTGTGAGCTTAAGCCTTGGATCAACCAGCATCTCATGTCTACCACTGGGATAGGAAATATTGGCTTATCAAAACACTCATATGCAACACATAGTATGTCAGTCTGTAACTATCAGATGTAGTTTATGACATATACCAATGGACTGAATTCAGAAATAGCAAGAGTCCAGATTATGGACTATGAATTGATTATGGTCCCATCCAAAGCAAGCAACAACAATCTATTTAGACTCATTAAAATGGCTAATAAGTGTTGGTATTTGTGTCTTTTTTTATATTGTATTTTTGGCTTAATATGAAAACAATTTTTTATACCCAATAGAACAAAGTTTAATACTGTGTGCATGAGCAATGGTCATGATTGTAAGGATTCACTGAATACAGATCAGATTATTCATACTGTATAGTGAGTTGCATATATAGCATGCTCACTACTTATACAGTTCATGAATGATTAAAACTGAAAAACATGATGTAATACCATTTAAAACCTTTGCTTAATTATTGTGGATTTGATTGCTGATATTTTAGTTAAATGAAATGATTTGATTTCCATATTGTAGTTTTATTAAGTTTAAAAAACCCAGCAGCAGCAGCTAACCAAAAAAGGACATGCCAGTGACCACTAATAAGTCATTTATTTTAGAGACTCATTCAAAAGGACTGCATTGTTCT
>JAAGKR010014837.1:2500-10928 GCA_011419295.1 Clarias macrocephalus
TTTGAGTCAGCAGGCCTTTATTATAGAATTTTTTGACGATAATCCCCGTAAGAAGCGCTCCCAGTCTTTTACTCACAATTCTGTGCACGGTGATAATTATACCGCGCTCAGAGCGAAACTAGAGCGGCGTAAAGGAGCCGAAAGGCCTGCATCTGTCCATGGGAATATTCCACCCACGCAACAGATCACGGTCCCCCTAAAGGGCTTAAGTCACGGAGTTCATCAAAGATCAAGCTCGCTAAAGAGGGAGAAAACAGAGGACGCGATGAGCAAGGGTGGCACTTCCCCTTCCTCTTCCTCCATCACTTCCTCATCCTCTCGCTCTTCTCCAGCAGTCATCATCAAACCTTTTGGCAGCATTGGAAAGAAATCCAAACTTGCTCAAGAATTTGTTAACGAGTTTCTTAACGAACCCTCACCACCGATGTCGGCTCCGCCGGTGATGATGTCACCAGCACACACACATCTTCCGTCTCCGGAGGACACACGCATATGCGCACCTTCCTCCATGTCTTACCCAGCCTCTCCATCCCAGATACACACACATCATCTGCCCCAAACACTCCATCCTGCTTCTTCTCCAGTGTCCGTCCCCTCTCTTCCTCCATCTGTGGGACCAGATTCCAGCGCTTCACCGTTACCTCCATTTTCTCCTGCGCTGGGAGCCGAGCCAGACTCTAAAAGCATTAAAACGCATCCTAAAGGCCCTGGGGCAATTCGTACGGAGGAAGAGGACAGTCTGAGCGATGCTGGGACGTACACTATTGAGACCGAGTGTCAGGATAAAGAAGTGGAAGAAGCTCGTAGTATGATTGATCAGGTAAGAATGAAACACACACACAAAGAGTTTATAGAACAAAACCTGTTAAACACAATGAATGGTGTTACAGGTATTTGGAGTG
Organism: Clarias macrocephalus; assembly: GCA_011419295.1. Taxonomy (NCBI): domain Eukaryota; kingdom Metazoa; phylum Chordata; class Actinopteri; order Siluriformes; family Clariidae; genus Clarias; species Clarias macrocephalus. Next base: position 3,403 of record JAAGKR010014837.1, read on the forward strand.
CTGGATGCTCCGGAGTACAGCGGAGTTTACAGACCAGTCATCAGTGAGCAAGATGTACTAAACCAAACCCAGGCTGAGGTCCTGCACACGTCAGCAGATGAGCTTAATGATCTGAACTCCAGCATCAGCGCAGATCCAGAAAGCTTTCTACAGGTATCTGTGATGATGTCTAATCTGAAAGCTGTTTATCATTTAGAGCAGTGTGTGCTGAGTACTTAATACTGAAATGATGCACATCGTTATTCAGGCCTCAGACGTGACTACAGACTTTTGAGCTGTTCAAGGGATATGAGAGGATTATGCACGAAGGTTCTCAGTTATGTGTGATTCTGATTTTAAACATCTTGCATGATATCAGCCTGAGTGAGGAGCAGTGTCTGAGGCTGTGATGACAATCTATCACGCTGAAATGTCATTGGCTTTAAGTGCATGCTGTGTACACTGATCAGCCACAACATTAATACCACCACAGGGTGAACTGAATAACAATGATCATTAGTTATACCGCAGCAAACTGTTGACAGGATCATGGGTATCTAAGGCTCACCCATGCCCGCAGGGACCAAAGGCCAGGCCGTCCTCTCCGATCCCACAGAAAAGGCAGCACTGCCAGCAGGCAAAGAGCCCAAGGCCCCACGACCCGGCCTCCAAACCCCCCAATCCGATCAAGCCCCATGGGACAAATACGTCAGATCAATGGAGTGCCACTACCCGTCCCACTACCCACAGACCTCTGTTGCCAACGTCCTGGGGCTAGACACCACAGCACCTCCCAGAGGCCCAGAGGGGTCAGAGCTGCCCAAAGGAAACGTACACCATACTGGGCTTAATGATTTGCATTGTAATGCTATGGCTGATCAGTGTGTGATGACTAAAACACTTTGTCAATGAGATGAGGAAAGAGTAGTGAGACAGTGAGGTTTTCCTTTGTTCTGTCTCATTTTCCTGTTAAGTGCCTTTATTGAAATCTTTAACATGTTAAAATCCCCTGTTCCTGAACCCTGTTTATGAATGATTTGTTCCAGATTTCTGTGATGTAAATGTTCTTCATTAACTGTAGGGACATTCTGAGCTGAGTGGACCCAAGTGGGTGTCTCGGTGGGCTAGTTTAGCAGACACTTACACTGACTCTGGAACTGCAGCGGCACCTTTAGGAAGTCCTCCACAAGGAACCATTTCACACAGAGGTGAAGTGTTCACTACTTCCTTTAGCCCGAGCCATATCTTTAAAAGAATGTTGTATAACGTTATTACAGATTGCAGTCTAATGCACGTTTAACAGTTTGGATTTAATTCTCATGGAATACTGCAATGCATATTCTGTCTTTGCAGATGTCAAAGGAGCACTGAGCCAAAGTGTGGATCATTCAGAATCGGAGTGTACTCAGAGCTCCAAAACCAGACGTCTTCTTCCCCAGGTTCCGTCTACAGGAGAAAAGCAAGAGAGTAAGACTCCCTGTATCCTGATCCGGACTGAGCCGAGCCTGGAGTACGATCCACCTGAAAAAGCCTCTAAGACGTCACAGCCGGATTCCACTCAGAGGCTAAAGGTTCAGGAAGATGTGGATCATGACAGCCTGAGTGACACCAGTCGTTCTGATGATAGCTCAATCCTGGACAGAAGCTCAAAGAGTCAAGAGCAATACAGAATGACTTCATCTTTAAAATTAGAAAACGTCCAGCCAAAGTCTACTTCCTTCTACATCGGTTCTGAGGAGGGTTCCTGTAAATCAGATGCTTCCCGGAGTCCGGTTCTTTCTCAGACCGAGCGGGCTCCTTCTCCCAAGATGCCTCCAACCACTGTCCTGATAAGACACCTGAGCAGCCACGAATCCAAGCGAGCTGTGAAGCCAAACTCATCAGCACCAAATCTCCAAACCCATAACAAAGATTGTGTTCCCACCAAAGAACCTCCGTCATCATCTTTCGTTCGCCAGGAGAGCTTCACCAAAGATCGGCCAAGTGACAACATCCAGGTGAAAAGGTTACCTCACATATCCAGTCATCCCGCTTTACGGGATTTAGGCACACTAGAAAGCGAACAGGACTCTTCATCAAAAGAACGCAGACAGTCCACATCTTCTCAAAGGCAAAAAAAGGGAAGTTCTCGTGAACAGGCTGGAGATTCTCTTTCTGGTGAATCAGACGTGGACACTGCTAGCACTGTGAGCTTAGTGAGCAGTAAAAATGTGCCTGTTAGCACGGTGAAGAAGCGAGCGTCTTCTAGTGCACCTCGTAAGGATAAATCCTCTTCATCTTCTCAGGAGAAAACCAGACAGCCAACTGCGCGGGAGAGGCTTTCAGAAAAACGTCGCAATCATGCAGTTACAGAAAGCAGCACAGCTAAATCCCAGTCTACACGCCGTCTACATTTACGCCGCAGCACTGGAAACAGCGGCTCATTAGATTTTTCCGACAATCAGCAGATTCACGGCCAAACTGAAACAGCCTCTTCAGATCATGAGTCAACGTCACGACCTTCCGGTCGCAAGAAACTGTCCGTGTCTCCGCAAAACCAAGATGCAAACAAATCCAATAAAGCAGCTCATCAGGTTCTCACCCGGTCCAACAGTCTCTCAGCTCCCAGACCGACGCGGGCCTCCATGCTGCGCCGCGCTCGGCTTGGAGAAACATCCGATAACGAAGGTGCCGAAACAGATCGCACGTCTCAGGGGTCGGAACAAACAAAACCCTCCGGAGACCCTAAAAAGCTGTCAAGATTGGACATTCTAGCCATGCCACGCAAACGTACCGGATCTTTCACCACTCCCAGCGATAACGAATCACTGAACAAACAAACACACGGCCGTCCTGCTGATGTTAATGCTAACGGGCGGAGAATGTCCACGAGCGAAACAAAACCAAGCAGTAAAATTTCTCCAACGTCAGAAAAACAGTCATCCATCCGCACACGCACCAGTCAGGCTAAACACACTGGCACAAGCAGTGAGTGTCACACACACACACACACACACACACACACACACACACACACACACACACACACACACACACACACACATCCTTGGTGGGTTTCCTCCCAAAGTCCAGAGACATGCAGAATAGTCTAACTGGTAGATTATGACAAGTGCCCTGTGATGACCTGGAGCCCTGTGCAGCGTGTACCCCGCCTTGTGCTCGGCCCCTGGGCTCGGCCCCTGGGCTCGGCCCCTGGGATCGGCCCCTGGGCTCGGCCCCTGGGATCGGCCCCAAGCCTCCCGCGAATGCAAACATTACTATAATTACCTTATAGATTAGATATGCAGTATGTGCTGCTTTGCGACAATGACGATTGTTAAAAGCGCTATACAAATAAAATTGAATTGAATACATACACATATATACTGCACTGAATCTCAGCGTGGTGCTGTGTGTTCCTCTGCAGGTTCTCATCACAAACAGAAAGGTTCTGATGATTCCTCCTCATCAGAGGAAGAGCGTGACGCCAGCTCTAAAACTAAATGCTCTCACACTTCAACCTCGACTCAGACCCAGACTTCACAGAGGCTCGTTCCCACTCGGCTGGACATAGAGGACGATGAAGCACAGAACGAGCACTACCAGAACTGGACCAATCACAGCGCAGAGATCGCCAGGTCAGATGAATAATTAATCAGTCATTGAACACTGTTTATTAGCAGCTCTGTATATCATTCACTTCAGGCTGTGTGTGTGTGTGTGTGTGTGTGTGTGTGTGTGTGTGTGTGTGTGTGTGTGTGTGTTCTGCAGGCTGAGTCAGGACTTGGCCAAAGACCTTGCTATTCTTGCACGTGAAATCCACGATGTAGCTGGAGAAACTGACACACCAACACCTTCAGCGACTGGGTGCAACACTCCGCCCGGGTCGCTCCCTAACACACCTGCGTCCACTATCTCCACCCGAGAGGAGGTGCGGCCTGCGCTCTGTTGTTACCCTTAATCTGAAGAATTTTTTTTAAGTAACAGTGTGTGATGTAAAGTGCACACAGCGCTTACACTTCACACATTTGTCTTTGATTACTGATTGATTACTTAATATATCGTTCATCCGTGCTTGTGTAGTGTGCTGTAGCGCTTTGCTCTAGATCAGATCGCTGGAGCCGGAGCGCTAACACACAGCATTGCCCATGTCACACCTGCTTTAGCATCAGTACGCTAGCAGCGTTTAAATTAGAAACAGTTTTAGACTCGTGTTCATTAATTCCGAAAGCTCTTGATTGCCTGTAGTGTCTTTTCTTTATGTATCTGCGTGGCTGTGTCCCAAATCAAGCAATTATGGGCTGCCTTACTGAACATGCGGCAGAATTTTCACCATAATTACTGTTCTCACTCTATACATGTTTGTGTGTGTGTGTTTGTTTGTGTGTGTATTTCTGCTGCAGTTGGTGCATCACATCCCAGATGCCAGTCTGAGTTATCAGAAAGTTCCTGCAGGTTCCCCGAGTCCAGTGGATCAGGACAGTGAGGGAGCCAAACGACGTCCCTGGAACAGAGAAGAGGTTTTTATAACGCATATGTTTAGGATTAAACCGTTTATAAAAGTGTGTGGCGTTGAGTGATTAACATTGAGTTCCTGTGCTGCAGGTGATTTTGGACAATCTCATGCTGAACCCAGTGTCACAGCTCTCACAGGCCATCAGAGAGAACACAGAACAGCTCACTGAGAAGATGAAGTGAGACATCACACACATTTATATCACACACACTTTACATTACACACACTTTATTTCAAACTTCTAGCAAAGTTTATTCATTGCCTCAAAATATGTATAGTATATATACTATACATATTTTATATATATATATACACGAGGTAACAAATAGCCTGCACCTTATGTTTGAAGTGTGTTTTGCAGGTCCTCTAAGTGCTTTCAGTGGTTTGTGTGTGTGTGTGTGTGTGTGTGTGTGTGTGTGTGTATTGCAGATCGTTATTCCACAACACCACAGACGTCTGGGAGGAGATTGAAGCAAAAATGAATGCTGAAGATGAAGTCCCAATAATTAAAACATCCAATAAAGTAAGGATTCCTCTTCTCACTGAGATTTACATCGTTTATTTCACTGTGATTGTTCTCCACTTATTTACTGTTTGGGGTTTTCGTACTTTTTACTGTTTTAATTAGTTAAATGTAAACTGCAGGAAAAAACAGTGTGAAAAGCTCAAATCTTTAAGCAATATCACTCTCACATGAGAGTGCTGTACTGCTCGATATTATCCAGCTGTGATGGGGTCGTAGGCACGAGAGTGTAGTCTGAGTACTGAAGATGTCACAGCTGTGCCGATATTCAGTACAACAGCACGACCTCGAGTGTGATATCACTTTTGATATGCACAACAGTTCCATAAATGCCGTTTATTATCAACAGATTATGATTAGTTTCTTTATTTAACCAGTTATGTCCACACACATCCTTCTGCACCTGGTGAAACGAACTAACGGTGACGAGTGGAGCTGACGACTGACCGTTAGCGACAGTTATCGTAATTAACAGGAGGTGAGAGTCGTGTTAAACTCTTAGCGGTACTCTGTAGGTGAGGAGAATAAACCATGGAGGTGGTGGACAGTCCTGAGAAACTCACCAGATTTTGGTTCTGGGGTCGAATCCCAAATAGTGTTAAATGTAGAGTGTACACTCCCTTGTTCCACACACCAAGTAGTGCCCTTGGTTAGGGGTTAGTGAGGGATTTGTGATTCAGGCTTGTGTTAGAAACTAGTTAGTTTTGTAGCTAAGCGTTAGCCGTGAACAGAACGACACGGACGGTTCCGAGGCGATTCAGAAGGACTTAGAAGCGATTACACTGCAGGGACGGCGTGTTGTTTAAGACGACATAACGTTATCAGATGTGTGTTGTTGCTGAAAGTGCGTCTGTGACTGGGTGTGAACGTGGGTGTGGTCAGGCAGCTGTTCTCTCCTCAGTACTGCGGACCGTACAGACCGACTCTCACCCACGCCAAGACACACAGTTAGTGTCATTAACCGCTGGACCACACCTGGGACACGCCCAGTCATACAGATAGTTACAGCTCACAGTGCTGTTACTGTATATTATCAACACTCGTGGAATAACGCCTCTTGTCCAATCAGATTACTCGTTCAGAACTCACTCAATCTCAGTCGCTGTTTATACCACTTTGTAATGTACAGGGTCACGTGGGGCTGGAGCCTATCCCAGGACACATACGGCATGAGGCGGGGTACACCCTGGATGGGGCAAACACACACATGCACACACTAATTCACACGCTACAGGCAGTTTGGGAACATCAATTAGCCTAACATGCATGTCTGTGGGAGGAAACCGGAGTACCCGGAGGAAACCCACCAAGCACGGGGAGAACATGCAAACGCCATGCACATAGAGATGGGAATCGAACCCAGACCCTGCATGTGCAAGGCGACAGTGCTAACCATTACATCACATTGGCGCCCTTTGGAACTATTTTATAATTAATAAATAACAATATTTAAAAAGAAAATTAATTATAAGTTACACTGCTTGAAAATAATTGTTAAGTCAAATCCGTAGAGGACGATGTTCCACAGATGAGCCACTGAATACTGTGGATACATTGTTTGGTTATTGATGCGTAAATTTATATATTATTGCGGTCAGTATATTCTTAGTTTGTATAGTGCAAGCCAAATTGTTTAACATGTTCTTTTATTTTGAAATATTAATAATGTGCAGTGTTTATTTTACACCAGCATGTGGCGCTGTATTAGAATTATGGCGCATGCGCAAGTGTGAGTTTTTTTGGTTGGAAGAGGCGCTTGCCAAGTGTGGCTCGAAATAAGTTTTTGACCGTAGCCTGTGGAACATGGAATGTGAAATGTGTAATTATTTGGAGCAGAAAGGATTTAATGTTTATTTTGGATGCCAATTGGACTGAGCTTCATTTGGAAACAAATAATAAATCTTCACAACACAAGACTGTGGATCTGTTTCTATAAGGATACACAAACACAAAGGTTTGGAACACGCGTAAAACTAGAATAACTAACACTGGCAAGCTAAGTGGGTTTTAAAGTTAAAGGTACGATAAACGGCCACTACAGACAGGAAGTGAAGTGTGTTAAAATTACTGTACATTTAACATAAGGTTATCCATACTGTCACATGTACAGATCCTGACATAACCCCATGGAGAGAGCGGTGTAACTATACTTTATACTATAGCGGTGTAACTATACTTTATACTATAGCGGTGTAACTATACTTTATACTATAGCGGTGTAACTATACTTTATACTATAGCGGTGTAATTATACTTTATACTATAGCGGTGTAATTATACTTTATACTATAGCGGTGTAACTATACTTTATACTATAGCGGTGTAATTATACTTTATACTATAGCGGTGTAACTATACTTTATACTATAGCGGTGTAATTATACTTTATACTATAGCGGTGTAACTATACTTTATACTATAGCGGTGTAACTATACTTTATACTATAGCGGTGTAACTATACTTTATACTATAGCGGTGTAAATATACTTTATACTATAGCGGTGTAATTATACTTTATACTATAGCGG
>JAAGKR010014838.1:0-10927 GCA_011419295.1 Clarias macrocephalus
TTTTTATTTTTTTAAGATTTTCTTGTTTAATTATTTGCTATGAATTTAAAAATAGCTGGGGAGAACATTATCTAAGTGTGATGTTCCATAATTGGTGCCAGTAGTTGAACAACAAAAAAATTGTGTATATTTCAAAGGAAGAGGTCAGGAGACCTCCATTTTACTGAGTCAACATTTGTAATGATTTGCAATAAAAAAAAAATTTGCTTAAGCTAAAAGAAAGGACCCTTGTTACTTCATTTCATGTTTAGAGAAAAAATACAGTAAAATAAATTTCTTCAGGTCATATACTGTAGCAAGTAAAATTCATTTACACTATGTAATATCCAATTTCAGAGACATCATCTAGTTTCTGATCCATACAATTTAAGTCCTAGTTTCTAGAATATTTTTTAAGAGTCCTTACCACATAGCCAGTATATGATGTTCGTATATCAGAAGTCACACAATTTTCATTACGGATGATATTATTAATAAGGAGCTGTGGTTTGTTATCTGGGGGAAATGTGATGTGAAAATTCTCATAAATTTCAATATAAGATAGAAGACATAATTAATCGAATTGGATAAAAACAAAATGGATTTATGCATACTGTTGAAATTTGACACTAACCTGAACTACTTAGTCCCCCACACATACCGGTCATTGCATCCATTAAAGGCAGGTTCAGTTCCACCTGTAACAAATATTGAAACATTAAACCGTAGTTATACGGTTGTTATACGGTTGTGTGTAATGCTTTATTATAATAATGCAGTTACAAAAATAGAAAAAAAAACACCAAGAAGTAGTTTGGCCCAAACAATGAATTTTTTATATAAATATGTATTTATATTAAATATTTTTTAACCTTGATGTTTAAATAGTCTAAACATTACATTAACTACTGTAGAAAAAGTATCCAAAATAAAAAAACAGAGTGAATTGAATCAGTGATTATTTAACCAACATAGTTGCATCCAGACATCTAGGAAATCTAGGAGATTTTTTACCTTTAATGAGCCGAGATTGCTCTGGATGTCTCTCGTATTTAAGGTGAAGTTTATGTCATGTTGTAAACTTTATATCTTCATTATTTACTTTATATAAGTAAGTAAGTAAATAATTGATATATCTTAAATAATTTTTGATTACCCTATGATACACAGCAAAATCCTTAGTCTTGAATGAACACCCAGAGTGTTGATTTAACACTTTCAGAGTACATTCGTCACCATTAGGTCATATATAAACACTTGGAGTGTTAAATCAACACTCTGGGTGATCATTCAAGACTAAGGATTTTGCTGTGTACGTTTTGTGTTTCTATCTTTCCTATTAATTTCAACATTTAGACTCACCATCCACTTCATCAGAAACACCTGTACACCTGCACATGCAGTTATCATCCAATCAGCAGCATTCACAAGCATTGGGTAATGTTCACACCAAACATCAGAATCAAGAAAAATTTTGATCTCTTGTTATCTTGATTAGAAATAACAATACAATAGAATGGACATTAGCATGCATGCACACATGCACAAACACATGCGCGCACGCACACACGCGCACACACACACACACACACACACACACACACACACACACACACACACACACACACACACACACACACATTGTGGGTTGGAACACCTTAAAAAAAGCCAGATTGGCTTGACCTGCAGGCAGTTGCAGTGGCAGAGGTACGCAAGCTCAATACCCAAGTGCTCCACAAGAGAAACAGATTTTCCTGGATATCTGTCTGATTAAGTTACTGATAAACAGTACTTTAAAGTATTTAAAACACAATTGATGTTGATGCTGCTACTAGAGACTAGTTTTTTTTCCCCCCGAAATCTAAAATGAGTAAATAAAATGAAATAAAGGTACAATTCATCTATAACTGTTCAGATTCTTTACAAGTTCATGAAACCTCAGACATTTTATTTCAAAATACCTGTGGCTTTTCAAATGTTAAAAAATAAATCACTGATTAACTTTGTTAAAAATTAAAGGCTTCAGGTTCCAATAGTCAGAGCTTTAGTGGTTTGCAATATTGAAAAAAAGAAAAACAGCCTAGAGAATTGTGCTATGTTTTTTTTTTTTTTTTTTACAAAGGCAAATGTAAAAACAAAGATAACTGAGAGAATTTTAAGTCATTGAAGCTAATTAACAGGAGGCCTTGGACAGGATGCCATAATGCGATAATAGGACAAGATTTGATTTGGTAGTTAAACTTGGTAATTGCTAACTTTGCTATATTGTATAATGCAAGTAGCCCACCCAATTTAACATACTGTGGGCATGCTGCAAAGATACAGAATGCAGTAAGATTGAAGGATGTGGCAAAATATTATAAGCTTGTAAAACAAGTAACAAACTGTTACTGCTCTTTCAAACCAAACACGTAAGCATTCACAACTTTTTCACTCAGTATGATATGGTAGTTAGTTATATCACTTCTACTGTATCTTATGTAATCTTACAGTACCTTAACAAGTTCAATGGCTGGAAAAAGGAGCCAGCTGTATTCGCACCCTAGAGACCAAGAGGGTAAGCTCTTTTGCCCAGGTAACCATCCTCACTTGGTGAGTAGCCAAGCTGCGCTTTGATAATGATCAGCCAGTCATTTTTCTAAACTAGGATAGGTAGAATTGTTTTGTTCCTATCTTTCCTATGTGGGGTGTAGCTTAGGTCATGCTTATGTTTAGATTAGAAAACTCTAAAAACTTTTGTGTGGGAAAATCCCAGAGCGTCAGAAGTTTTTGAAATGCTTAAACCAGAGCAATATCTGGTACCAGTACCCATGCCACAATCAAAGTCAAAGAGATCAGATTTCTTCTTCATTCTAATGTGCAATGTCAACATTAACTGAAGTCCTTGACCTGGATCGGTAGGTTTCTATGGATTATGCTGCTGCTGCATGATTGACTGAGTAGACCTACAGTACCTGAACGTGCAGGTGTACAGGTGTCCCTAATAAAGACGATGGTAGAAGCTAGTTTCAAGAGTTATAAACATAACTGTTAATTGTCAAAAATTAAGGAAGAAAATAGATTTCAAGCACAATTAAAATGAAACATTTTTGTGTAAAATATTTTTAAAAGCTATTTTCCACTGAGCACACATGTAATAGTTTAACTTATAATTTTTTGTCCTATACATTCAGAATAATTATAACTAGTTGAAACTATATAGAGATACTGGAAGCATCTTGCTGTCTTTTCTGTACTAACCCAAAGTAAAGTGGCACCCATTGTGGCTTCACTGTACCATGTGACAGAAAGAGGCAGAACTTTGCTTGTAAGCCTGGTGTAGATTCCATATGCGTACACATTCTGATAGGTGTGATCATATGGCAAAGAGACACTGTAAAAGGAATGTAATTAAAACATTGGTAAGGATCATTTTGTAGTGATCACACAATGTTTGTATTGGTAAATGCTTCAATAACACACAATGGCCATTCTAAAGAATACTTTAGAATAAAATTGTTTCATACAGTATTTGCATACCCTAAGTAAATGTTAGGTAAGCTTTATTATAACCAGTAGAATAATTAAATACAATAGTGACTCACTTATATAAATAGAACAATGATTATCATTAATTTAGGCTGAGAAAGTTAAGATAAATCAATGTCATTATCGTGTTTATGCCAGGTGTGATGTGATGTACCTCTTTCCTTCCACAGTGAGCGTGCCCTTCTGAATGATGGTAGCAATTTTATTCACCAAAATCTCAACTGTGTTCATGAAGCCACTTGGATCACGCTGCACAGAGATATAACAGTCGACTCCAGCATGGGAGAAGTGTGTCAGTATTACAGGACATGTGGAATTCACTTGGAACTTGGTGTTGTTGAAAGTCTGTATGACTCCACTGGCAAAGGTCTTGCACACATCTGGAAAGAAAAAAAGAAAAAGAAATGAAGCATGAATTAAATTCTGAGGAATTTTACAAAAAGTTAAAGTTAAAAAAAAAATTGAAAATAGGCTTAGAATTAAAAAGGTAATTTCTAAGGAATAATTATGATTATATGATATATAAAGTTAAAAAAAATTAGAAAGAATGTGAATTATAATGTGAACTATACTTACTTGGGGTGTGGGTTGACACAGAGCTAATCTGACCTGGGAGGGGGAAAAAAGACAAAAAAAAAAAAAAAAAACAGGTTTGATTAAAATACGATTTTAGTTTTATTGTTTAGGACACAATTTATTGGATATAAAATCACAATTATGAACTAAGCCCTGCCAAAAGCACTTACCTGTGATGAACAATAAAGTCCCTAATATTATTTGGTACTGAGCCATGTTTGTCGGTGTAACTACCAAACATGCACTATGAGTGTGAAAGACTCCTTCCTGCCATTTCTTTTATAACCTTTTATGGCCCTACTTTGCATAGAATGAGGAAATGAATTTACACTTCATTATTCATCTCCCTCCACTTCGAAAAAAAAATCCTGAAAATTGCAATGTAATTGCTATTTATTCAGATTCATTTTTCATTTATTTAATTCAATACAACAAGATTATTTATTATATATATTATAAGGCAATGTGAAATGGGCAGATAAATATTCCTAGCTAATGTGCTTAAAAGTATTTTGATGTCTCAAAACAGCAAACAGGCATTTTTAAGTAATCTAACTGTTTTTTCCAGTTGCAAATGCTGGCTATTTCTTGTACATAAAATCCAAAGGCCAAATTACTGTTTACCAATTCAAAAACATATTTTCTTTTGTTGAAATTGCTTTCCCTAAGTTTCCCTTCTCTGGCCATGAACACTGCTTAGTTTCTAAGTAAATATAGACACTAGCAGGGTAGAAAATGAGAAATAAATCTCTAAATGCTCCCTGAAGATTTTCATAAATATATATATTTTTAAATCCAGTTTTATTTTATTTAAGGCCAAAAAATCAGATGGATATAAATGTTTACAATTTCTTTAGCTACAAACAGAAAGTGCAATATTTTACACAAGAAAATGATTAACTGTATATTGTTTACTATTTTAGTATTACAAGTAAGGCAATGCTTAAATGCAATTCAGAAGAAGAACAAATTTACACAGTCTAAAAAAGCAACAGAAAAAGTCACAGAGAGACGAACTAAAACTGCTTCAGCATTTGATAAGCACCAGGAAGTTGATTATTTAAGAAATGAATGAACTTCATCCATCCACAAAGCTGTAAAATCTAAATGTTTGCTAGGTACAGCAAATATTAGCTGTTGTCAACTTAAGTTGAAATAAGTAAATGCCAACAGCCTGTAAAGATGATCAGATAGCAAGAAGTGTTCCTTACCAGGAGCTTGTATGTTAACCTTATAGATAAAATCTGGCCTCCAATAAAATTTATAAGGCTGAAAACTTGAACTTGAATCTTGCCAAATCATGAACCAACTATGAGTAACATGATCTAAAGAAATATAAGAACATAAGATAAACAAAGAATAATAATTCTATTAACAAATATCAGCCTGGAAACAGTTACAAAGCCATTTCTAAGGCTTTGGGTCTCACACAGTAAGACATTATCCACAAATGGAGAAAACGTGGAAAGGTGGTGTACCTTCCTAGGAGTGGCCGGCTTACCAAAATGACCTCAAGAGCACTCATCCAGGGGTCATAAAAGATGCAGGCTACTTGTCAGTACCATGTGTTATGAAAACTACAGTTGGGGGGGCAGAGCTTTTTCTTACAAAGCAAGTTATGGAATAGTCTTCCAATTAATGTTCGGGACTCAGAACTGAGACCCAGTCTGAATGTTTTAGTCTAGTCTTAAAACCTATTTATTTATTTATTTATTTATTTATTTATTTGTAAATACATTTTCCTTAGATAAAGGAGCAGATCTGGGGGACTCATGGATGTAGAGTATTATGGTGAACTGGTATGTTTAGATGCTGTCTTCCCCACTCTCACAGATCACTCGGTAAAGTGATTGGTTGCTCTACATCTCAGCGAGCCCTGATGTCTGTGTTTCCCTCTGACTCTCCCTTTTAGTTATACTGTCAAAGTTAGTCCTGCCGGAGTTCCTGCTTGCACTCTGCACTTAATATATATTCCCCTTATACGCAATGGCGGCTGGTGCAAAAAACAAAAATTGGGGGGGACTCAAACAAAATTAAAATTAAACTTTTAATACTTGCCTGTAAATAGGTATTTATTAGGTGATTATGCCGTGATCATTACTAGTAGTATAAAATAAAATCCTGACTCACATCATATCCAGTCAGCAGCTCCGCTTGCCATAAGAAGTGCTGGAAAAGACTCGTTGAGAATGGTCCAATCACATGAGCCCAAATATTTAAAAACAATATGATTAGCTAAGAACAAAAGTGGGAGGGTTCAGGGCGCACACTGTTGTGCCCGAAGGATGATTTGAGCTCTGCCTCATGTCACATGCTTTTCAAAGATTTACGTGCCTACATAGACACTCGTTTGTCCGGCGCCCCACGTACACGAACACAAATGAACGTAATACAGTTTAGATTTTTTTTAATTGCAAATAAATTATATTAAGAAATACAGCGCAATATTGTGACTAAATGACTTTAATTATTAAAATTAGTAATTATTATGTTAAATAATTACATGTTAAAGATGCCACTGATTATACGTAATGTAAATATACATTATGTGACTGTGACCATACTTAACTGTTATCTCTCCTTCTCTTCTCCACTCTTTCTCCCTCCCTCTCTCTGTTTAACGTTCCTTGTCTCTCTGTAGAGTCATACATGTTGCTCCTGAGCTGCCAATGATCCAGACCCACTCTGCCCTCTGAACCTGTCTGACTCGTCCTGGTATCCGCTTCTGGTTGGAGATCTCGTTGCATGGATGGACTGGGGACGGTTCCACTTTTCCACAAAGACGGTCCTGGTCTCGGCTGATGCGGACAGCTATTTTTGGAGGACTCGTGACTGCAGTCACTCGATGGTTAAGGACTAGATTTTCCTACAGTCTACCTGAGCTTTCAATGACTAACTGGACTGTATATTAACTAAAGCACATCTCCTGTTATACTGAACTTCCAGCTTCCTAACACACAGTATGACTGCAGATCAATTCCTGCTTTCCATTATTACCCTAATGAGGATGGGTTCCCTGTTAAGTTTGGTTCCTCTTTAGGTTACTTCCTATTGCCATCTCAGGGAGTTTTTCCTTGCCACTGTTGCCCTTGGCTTACTCATCAGGGACAATCTGATCATTTTGATTCATACACATTCACCTTTCATTCAAACTTCCATAATTCTTATGATTGTGTAAAGCTGGTTTGTGACAATGACAATTGTTAAAAGCGCTATACAAATAAAGTTGAATAAAATTTAATTGAATAAAAAAAAACTAAAACTTCAGGCCTCACATGCCTCAGTTAAGATCAGTGTTAGTAATTTAACAATAAGAGACTTGGCAAAAATGGCAGTCATGGGAGAGATATAAGCCACCGCTGCCCAAAAAAAAACACAAGGACTCATACATATTTACACAGACGAGCCATAACATTAATACATTAACACTGAATATTACTGTAATTACATTTACATTATAATGGATTCTCATTATACGGAGCAAATTTAGAGTAAAAATAATTAACCTATATGCAAATTAAATGTACATGTCTTTTCTAAATGTATTGATTGCTTTTATATGCAAAAATATAAATATAGTGTTGGAAATGAGAAATATTTTTTCAGGGGCTGGAATGGATTACCTGAATTTATCCAATACAAAAATTCATCTTAAGAACTCAACTGTGGAATGGATTAAATTTGTATGTACATATACCACTGCATCGATTAAATCAAAGTAGATTTTCAGTCATTCTGTGGATCATTACCATTTACACTATTCTATCACCTCTTTGACAGTATCGAGCCAACAAGTTCTTGGGTGGCCTTTTTCCCTAGTTTCACTGAACATTCCCAGCATGCTTGTCTTCTCGAAAGCATCAATCTTTTCCCTGTACGCCTTCTTGAAAAGATGATTGCGCTGATTAGCATTGCTTTGGTTGTGGTGCTAATATCCTTACTTTTGCAGATGGCATTCATGGTCACCATTGCATTCCATCCAAGGGTTTAACCATCTATTAAATTCAGGTGTCATGTCTCCATTTCGGTTATTTGGAATCAAGGAATATAAAGTTCTGTATTGTCTTGATTTCTTCATTGTGGATCTTTATGCTGCATCTTCCATTCTCAGAGGTTGTCATTACGTTCATCTTTTTAATGTTCAGGCACAACCAGGATGAGTCACTTACAGATCTTCTCTGCATTTAGCCAGTAGTGGTTTTGTTAGCATATCTGAGATTGTTGATGTTCCTGCCACCAATTTTTACTCTGCTTTCAATGTCTTCTGGTAGAGCTTTTCTTATGATTGCTTTCGCGTACAGGTTGAAGAGTGGTGGCAATTGCCTTGTTGTTTTCCTAATCTTGACCCACTTTGTATAACCATATGGAGTTCTCACTGTGGCCTTTTGGTTCAAATAAAGCAATCTGATGACCTGGACAAGATGAGCAGGCATTCCCATTTTTATGCGACAGGTCCACAGCTTTTCATGTTCAATACAGTTGAAGGCTTTTGTGCAATCGATGAAGCATACATGGGTGTCTTTCTGATATTCTCTTGCCTTTCTGTGACCAAACAAGGTTGGCGATGTGGTCGCTAGTGCCTCTTCCCAGCATACCTGTCTGGCATTTCTCTAATGATGATTGTACTCAGGCACTGTTGAATGATCTTCAGGATGACCTTGCTAGCGTGATGGTGCCTTTTGTCCCACCTACATTATTTTCTTTATTAGGATGAACACTGGCCTTCTCCACCACAGATATGTTCTCCAGATGCATTGACAGTAATATTAGTCCTGCAGTTGTTACTGGTTTCAGGAGGTCTACTGGTATGCCATCAATTCATTTTGGTTGGCCAGCTGCTTAATTGCTCAAACCACCCCATCATCAAGAATATCAGGTTCCAGCTTGAACGAGTCTTCCTGTAGTGATAGTCCCTGACCTTCAACTTCACTTCATCTTTCTCTGATTACTCATTGGATTTTAAGTTCCTTTCCATTGTCTCCACAAATAATGGCATTGAGAGCCATGAAGGGTGTTCTTGCTTTCTTCACTTGGGTCGGGTAACTTTACACTGTACTTTTAAATATCACTTTTTATCTTTCCTAGCTGCTTTCCTTACTTCCTTCTTATTGGCTTCCTCGATCTTGCCACACTGTTCTTTTCAATATCACACTTCATCTTTCATAGCTGCTCATTAAAACAATGAGTTCAGCATCTTTACTTCATTTTTGGCCCCAACTGTCATTGTACTTTTTCTCCTGTCCGCTATGTAGTTGGTTTTGTCAGAAATCCATTGGATAGGTTGGACAGGTTTCTTGAATGGATGTGCTATTGAGCTAACAGGACGACACACAGTGAAAACCACTGCTGACCAAGAAGAACACAAAGGCTTGACTCACCTTCGACAAAAAACAAGGTGTCATCCAGGTGTGGCAAGTGAAATTTAGCTCAGCTTTTCAAAAATCACAATTTATTTATGATTTAGCAAGGAGGGGATAGATGGGCAATTACAGTACTTTTTCACATATTGCCAGAAAAGTTTGGACAGATATTTTTCCTTAATAAATGAAATTACTCGTTGTGTAAAATTTTAATGTTTGATTCTCTCAATTCAATAAAACTAATATTTTAAAAAAATACTGTTTCATACTTCTATGCAAGAGGCACAAACACAAGCCTTGCAAACACTTGGATAACTGATGTGCGAGAAAAACGCAGAAGAACTATTAAGGAGTAGTGGTACTTCAATATTTGGTAAGTTATGTGATATCATAAAAATGTAAGCTTTAGTTTGCTTTCAGAGTTTCACTAATGCAATAATGCTCATCTACGAATGTTACATATGTTATACGAGTAGATAACCAGTAAATTTAATCAAAATGTTATACAGCCAGACAGTATCTAAGGCTAACATCAAGTTAAATGGTTAACATTAGCACAAGCAGCTTATTAGCATTATCTAGTTAACAACACTGACAATGACCACTTGTGTTTTGCCGCTAATGTCAACACCTCCTTGGGTAGCCTGTGGCTACAGTCCTTTGTACCCAAGGAGATACGCCTGGCAGTAGTTTCCACGCTGCCAGCTTCTCCGAAAGGGGCACGTGCTTTGACACTTCGGCTGGATGGGGGGGTGTTAGGTGTTGGGTATCCTGAAGTGTGGCAGGAGATGCCCGAACACCCAACTTTTTGTTGGAGAATGGCGCTCCCCGAAACACCAGTGGTGGCGGGGATTGAACACCGACCTCCTGGGAGTGCCAGGGAGGAGGCCGTGTTTTGTGACAAAAATCCAGGTGCCCCTCCCTGGGGGGAGACACCCCCACGGCCCCAGGCGCACGAGTCTCAGGGCTTCTTCTTTGAAGAGAGGAAACTCCTCAGATCCGGTCTCTTCGAGGCAGATTTTTGAGAAGAGCGGCGAGCCCCACCCCAGTCTTTACGAGGGGGTGCGCGGCTGGTCACGCTCTCCTTCTGCACCTCACGCCTGATAGGGGCCAGAGGACAGTGCGATCCTTATCCTTGATGCCCGTGAGGTTCAGCCACAGATGCCTCTCCGTGGATACCATGGCAGCCATAGAACAGCCCACAGCACGGGCCGTCTGCTTGGTTGCACGGAGAGACAGGTCCGTGGCTCGGCGCAGCTCTGCAAACGCCCTGTCATCAATAATCCCGCCGGTGCTCAGGTCCTTCAGCAGGTCAGCCTGGTAAGCCTGCAAAACCGCCATGGTGTGCAGTGAAGCACCAGCCTGACCTGCTGCCTGAAAAGCTTTCCCCACCAAAGCAGATGTCAATCTACACGGCTTGGAGGGGAGAGTAGGCTTTTTCAGGAAGGATGATGTCCCAGGAGAGAGATAGCCCGCAAGCGTCT
>JAAGKR010014839.1:2500-10206 GCA_011419295.1 Clarias macrocephalus
ACACACTGACTGTAATCACACACTAGCTATAATCACACACTATTTTATAATCACACACTGATTATAATCACACACTGACTATAAATACTAGAATTTCTAAACTCAAACACTCTGTATAATCACACACTAGCTATAATCACACACTGGCTATAATCACACACGGGCTATAATCACACACTAGCTATAAATACTAGAATTTCTAAACTCACACATTCTGTATAATCACACACTCTATAATCACACACTGACTATTATCAAACACTGCTATAATCTCACACTAGCTATAATCACACACTGACTGTAATCACACACTAGCTATAATCACACACTATTTTATAATCACACACTGACTATAATCACACACTGACTATAAATACTAGAATTTCTAAACTCAAACACTCTGTATAATCACACACTGGCTATAATCACACACTGGCTATAATCACGCACTGGCTATAATCACACACTGGCTATTATCAAACACTGGCTATAATCTAACACTAGCTATAATCACACACTGACTGTAATCACACACTAGCTATAATCACACACTATTTTATAATCACACACTGATTATAATCACACACTGACTATAAATACTAGAATTTCTAAACTCACACACTCTGTATAATCACACACTAGCTATAATCACACACTGGCTATAATCAAACACTGGCTATAATCACACACTGGCTATTATCACACACTGACTATCATCACACACTAGCTATAATCACACACTAGTTTATAATCACACACTGGCTATAATCACACACTGACTATAAATACTAGAATTTCTAAACTCACACACTGTACAATCACACACTAGCTATAATCACACACTGGCTATAATCACACACTGGCTATAATCACACACTCACTATAAATACTAGAATTTCTAAACTCACACACTGTACAATCACACACTAGCTATAATCACACACTAGCTATAATCAGACACTAGTTTATAATCACACACTGACTATCATCACACACTAGCTATAATCATACACTAGCTATAATCACACACTGACTATAAATACTAGAATTTCTAAACTCACACACTCTATGTAATCACACACTAGCTATAATCACACACTGGCTATAATCACACACTGGCTATAATCATACACTGACTATAAATAATAGAATCTCTAAACTCATACACTCTGTATAATCACACACTCTGTATAATTACACACTGGCTATAATCACACACTGGCTATAATCACACACTGACTATAAATAATAGAATCTCTAAACTCACACACTCTGTATAATCACACACTGGCTCTAATTACACACTCAGTATAATCACACACTGGATATAATCACATAACAGAAATGTAAGTGACCTGTAACGCAACTGTAACTTACAAACTTGCAACAAAACAACAAATCTGTTATAGACCTTTAACACACCTGTAACTGAATTGTTACTAGACTGTAACAGGCCAAAAACCAGAAAGTGAATGTTCTCTAATAAACCATTCACACGTGTTGTAGCCTCTTTCAAACATGCTAACTGAATAGGAACAGGGCTCTATCAAAGGCCAATGTCCTGTTAACGCTAACCAGTTCACCAAATGCTAATTAGGCACCCTCATACTTACCAGGTTTCCTAATACTTAACCTAAATGATCGGTTTGTTAGGGGGAACTAATACTGTGACATGTTTAATCATGCGTTAATCATCTTTATTTAATATTTATTGTTAGCAATTACTGTTAGCACTCTGCAAACATGCTCTACCGCTAATACCCACACCCTAAACTCCAGTAGTCTGGGCCAGTAACATTCATAATGCTAATGCCATTGTGTGTTTGTTCTCAGGAATCGAGCTGTGTTTGCCCGGCTGGCGTTTCTCCATGACAATGGTTGCTAACTTTGTGGTGCTAGCAGCGCAGTTGTTAATGCCGGGGATCGCTGTCTTGTGTTATGATTGGAAGATCCTGCAGGCTGTCATCATTGGCCCCCTGGCACTAATGCTCACATACATATGGTCAGATCACATGTCTGTCTAACTGTCTGTCTGAATATCTACTTTTCTGTTTGTTCTCTGTCTGTGTTTCACTGTCATGTACATTTCATGCTGTGTTTGTATTACAAACATTATAACTGTGTGTGTGTGGTCAGGATATTTCCAGAGTCTCTGCGCTGGTTGTTAGCGACGAAGCAATACTGTCGTGCCAAATGGCTTATTGAGCGCATCGCTAAGAAGAACAACACAAATGTGGACAGTCATGAGCTCATCACAGGTACACACTCTCACCTGGACACACACAAACTAGTTACAGGTACACACTCTCACCTGGACACACACATACACTCCAGTTACAGGTACTGTACACACCTTCACCTGGACAAATGCATGCCTTAAGCATCTGGTGCATGAGTGTAACTTACTGGCATCATGTAATGGCAATGAGTTATACCAGTTATGTTAATGGATGAATATATGTACACTATGACAGCGTTTGTGACTGTGTGTGTGTGTGTGTGTTTCAGAGCTGAACAGGGTTTTGGAGAAGCCAGCACAGAAGACATGTATAGTAAAGATGGTGGGCACTAGGAACCTCTGGAAGAACATTGTGGTCCTGTGTGTCAACTCGTAAATATCCCTCTCTCTTCTCCGCACTCACAGCTGAAGGGAACACTTTAGCTTCCAATACCCATAATGCACCTGAATACCCATAAGGCATGTCTCTCTATCCCTCACTCTCTCCAGGTTGACTGGTTATGGGATCCATCACTGTTTTGCCCGCAGTATGATGGGTGAGGATAACGATCATCCCACCATGTTCAATAATTTCTATGCCGATTATTATACAATGGCGGGAATCGCCGTGGCAACGGGTCTTGCGCTGTGTCCAGCAGTGGGAATTATGGGACGTCGGGGCGGCTTACTAATGTTCATGATCATCACTGCACTGGCATCGTTACTGGACCTTGGCCTACTCAACTGTGAGTGCACACACACA
Organism: Clarias macrocephalus; assembly: GCA_011419295.1. NCBI lineage: Eukaryota > Metazoa > Chordata > Actinopteri > Siluriformes > Clariidae > Clarias > Clarias macrocephalus. Next base: position 5,482 of record JAAGKR010014839.1, read on the forward strand.
CACACACACACACACATTCACGTGGGTTTTGTGTAGTTATTCACAATAGGGTGGTTGATCCTGTTTGGCCCTGCGCAGGGTTCTCAGGGGTCATCCTTTCTGGGCTTGGTCCTGGGGGTTCTCTTGGAAGCAGGGACCTGAATAGAGACATGGACATGGGTTTTCATGGGAACAGGGTCCTTAGGGCAACAAAGTCCTCAGGGTTCACAAAGTTTTTATGAGAGGCAGCGTCCTCAGAAGAACAGGGTTCACATGGGACCAAGGTTCTCAGTGGAACGGGTTCTCGGGTTCTGTCAGCTGAAGAGTTATTAGTAGTTGTTGGCAGAGCAAAGTATTTGCGAGGAGCCTGAGCAGTGTTTCTGGAGCACACCATGGACCAAAGGCCATGCAGAGCAGGGTACTTGGGGGGTTGTTGGCAGATCAGCAGTATGAAGGAACAACAGGGTCCTTTGGGGTCACTGGAGCACCACTGGGTTTGATTAAGAGGTGTGGAGGTGGAGCAGGAGCTGGAAAGTCCAGGAATTAGAGTGAATCAAAACAGAGAAAAACAGAAAGTGTTTATGACAGAAGGACAAACAAACACAGAGCAAACAGGAAGTAATTAATTATAAATAACAGCAATAAAGAATGTGAAACACACACACACAATGTTATGTGGATGTATAATTATAGGCTAATGTGTTTGATTTGTTTTTTCTTCTTCCCCGGTGTCGTTCTTCTGGATTCAGTGATGGTAAAATACAGGGATCGTTTTAATATGGGTATGTTGTGCCTGTTCACACACACACACACACACACACACACACACACACACAAGTTGAACCTGATGGACAGCTCAGATGATTTGTCCTAATACTTATGGACTTTACCAGGTATTAGTGTGGATCCTACAGTCTAATCTACTTCACTTCCTGTCTGTCTCTCTGTAGAGCCAAAAACTCGGTCAAATTTCCAAGTGGCGTTCTCCATCATCGGCATGTTCTCCTCGCAGGCCGTCAGTCACCTGAGCATCTTCTTCTGTGCCGAGATCACCCCTACCGTGATCAGGTGAGCCGGCCCGTGCTGCACTCCGCCTGATGGAACATACCATCGCTAACACCCTGCTGGGGGGAGGACATGGATTCATTTGTAAAGTGCTTCTTATGACATTAAGCTAGATTCCTTTATTTATAATAAACTCTAAACACACAAAACACACACACACACACACACGCACACACACACACCAGAAGTTAACGCACAGGTCAGCTGTTCTGCAATGTGTGTGGTGATGGTGGTGGTACAGTCAGAGCTCCCTCTACTGGTGTGTGTGTGTGTTTGTGTGTATCAAATTATTATAAAAATCATGAAAAAATATAATTCATTTTTAATTAACCACCATTGTTGAAACATATTTACCTGACTACTAAAATAAAATATGTCACCTAGCACACGGTAAACATGTGCCACATTTGAACTGTCTGATGCTCTGCCACACCTGGTCCGTGCAGGTTTATTCATTCACGGTTACCATAGCAACTCTGCAGCCATCGATGTCTAAAGACTGCAAGTGGATTCTAGGAGTGAAATAAGTGTATATTAATAAACACCACAGTCTAGTCATGTTGCAGTTACATAAAACTCTTCTTGTCTCCATTTTGTCATACTCAGGGGCGGAGGTCTGGGTTTGGTATTAGCCAGCGCCGGGTTTGGGATGCTAACAGCGCCCATCATGGAGCTGCACAATCAGAAAGGCTACTTCCTGCACCACGTGATCTTCGCCTGCTGCACGCTGATCTGCATCATCTGCATCTTGCTGCTCCCCGAGTCGCGCCACCAGCCCCTCCCGGAGTCTCTGTCTGAGGGCGAGGGCTATACCCGCCACCCTCTACTGCCCCCCCACAAGAAACCCGCCGAACAGCGTCACCTGCTGCCCGGACCCCACGGCCGCAGCCGAGGCAACGATGAGAACGCCAACGACCGTGCTAACGACCACTCCAATGTCAGAGGCACGCCCTTGAGAGAGGTCGCCGTCTCCACTGTCGAGTCCACTGCCTCGTCCACCCTTGCCCTCGACGACGACCCTGGTGACGAACTTAATGCTGTAAGACTTAAGGTTCTCAGGCAAACCGACCACTCAGTACCTTCAGAAACGAATTCACTTCCTGATCTCGTTGTCAATGCCCCACCCCCTGATGCCTCAGGAACCCCACCCATAACAAACGATGATGCCTCCAAGTCTCCAGTAGGTGCACCTGGGCACCCTCGTGAACTCGTAACCCCACCCATAACAAATGTACCTCCACCTCCACATTCAATCTTTCCCCCTCAGACCTCTTCCTCACCTATAGACTCTGACCCTCTGCTGTCCCTGCCCCCTCAGTCAGGCTCCACCCCTTCAGAGCCTCCTTCACCAGCCAATTTAGATGAAACTGTTATTCCGTCATCACCTCTGAATGTGACAGATCCAATTCCCCCCTCTAAAGTGGACTCAACCACGTCCTCTCCCATAGATTCGGCAGCGGACTGTACCATCAGCACTGCTAATGGGGGGGCGTCATCCTGACGGGCAGCATCGTGAGGGGAATGATTCTCAAATCCTTTGCCTCTGGCTGCTTCCCTCGAGCTGCTGCAAAGGGATCTACTGAGAGAAACGAAAGGAAGGAATGTAACATCCCACGCAGGCTTTAAAGGGTGCTGACTGGAAGAAAAAGGCATCGTTCCAAATCATCATGGAGACCACTGGAACCACTGGTGCTGAGTGGCTGTGAAGTGAAAAGCTCTGAGGAGTGAAATGTTAACATTGTACAGACTAATCAAGGAGATGTGGAATTGGCCACGTTCCAATTCACTGGAAAATTGTTTTAGTGTACTTTTTATTAGTGTGCTTTGTAAAAAAAAAAAAGTGCTAAAGGAAAAAACCCAAAAGGGAATTTATTTGTTAGCCAACTCAGCCGCTAAACAGTGTGTGTGTGTGTGTGTGTGTGTGTGTGTGTGTGTGTGTGTGTGTGTGCGGTGCCAAGCCTGAAAGTCTCAAACTCTAAATCTCAAAATTTAACTACTGAGCCCTAAACACTAACCCCCCCCCAAAATGAACCACTAAATCACTAATAATTAAAGTCTGTAGCCTTAATATAACTCAAACCAACAAACCCTAACTACTGCCTTTATACACTCTCTGTTCACTAAACCCCTTATCCCTGAACATTAACGCCTTCCTTTGTCCATTAAGACTTATACTTCTACCTCTGTCCACTAAACTGTAATTTCCAAACCCTAACTACTGCCTTTGTCGACAAATCCCTGAACCCTAACTCTTGTCTCTGCCCACTACGTACTGAACCCTAACCCCTGGATCTATCCACTACCCCTTGACCCCTAACCCTAGATCTATCCACTACCCCCTGACCCCTAACCTCTGGATCTATCCACTACTCCCTGAACCCTAACCCCTGGATCTATCCACTAATCCCTGAACACTAACCGCTGGATCTATCCACTAATCCCTGAACACTAACTTCTGTCTGTATCCTTTTAACCATAATCCTTGAACCCTAACTCCTCGCTTTTTCCATTTAAACTTAATCCCTGAACCCTACTTTGTGGTTCTGTCTACTACCCCCTGAACCTTAACTCTTGTCTCTGCCCATTAAACCCTAAACCCTAACCCCTAAACGAGTGGTCCTAGAGTATTTTATCAGACTGTCCCAAGTCCCTGAAACACACAGATGATAATTCCAGTGAGTCCCAGCATGGCTTCTGCAGTAGGTCACCTGATTAATTTCATCCGATCACATGCCTGTATGTAATGTGCTGTAGAAAGAAAGAGGCAGATAGATGAGGAGCAGAAGAGTTTTTATTGAATTCTTTCTGGTCAGATTAGTGAACTGATGATGCGCTTGTTAAAAGTGGTTCATGGTGAAAAGGTTTAGAGAACGTCAACTTGATGCTCCAGTGACAAACCTGTTCCCATGGACTAATCTGTTATCTAATCACTACTGGTTCACCATGACACATTCCCTGAACTGGATCTTTATATAGCAGAAATTTTATGAAGCTGGACCTTCACACATTTTAGTTAAACCCTGGACTAACAAACCATTAACCCCTGGCTCTGACCACTAAACCCTAACCCTCGTCCCCCTTTCACAGAGAAAAGGGTCTCTTGGTGAACTAGGATAAAGTCTTGCTCTGTAGGGGACTTCTTTATTCCATGTCCTTTAGAAATATGCACAGACTACTGATGAAGGGATAGTTTATATTGGAGTGACCCAACACCCTGCACCCTAAACCCTACGCCCATAAACCCTTTGTTGAAAAGGGAGGGATGGTGTAAATAAAAATAAAAACCCATACAGAATGAGACTCCTAATGCAGGTCAAAGGTCAGCCCCTGAGGTGTTTGTGTGTCCATGTTTGTGTGGATGTTTTATCGCCATGGCAACAGAGCATGTAAACACGACGGTGATGTTGAATAAGCTAAAGTGAACTAATGTAAACGCACATCATGATGTAAGATACATGTGTCCTCAATTTAGATGGATTTTTTTTTTATAAGAATGTGTAAATATGAACACACACTGGAAGGGGCGTGGCTACTGAGGAAGCAATAATATATTTATTTACTGATATTTTACCTCCATGTGAAATGTTTCTTTTTTTATTATTATTAATGAACAGTGGCACACGGATGGGATTCACCTCATGAACATTATAAATCATAGTAATACTTGAATTAAATAACATA
>JAAGKR010014841.1:0-10922 GCA_011419295.1 Clarias macrocephalus
GTAAGGGATAGCGGTTCCTGACTGTTATTGCGTTGAGCCCTCTGTAATCTATGCATGGACGAAGGGATGAATCTTTCTTTTTGACAAAGAAAAACCCCACTCCAGCGGGTGAGAAGGAGGGACGGATGATACCAGCAGCGAGAGCCCGCGTGATGTACTCATTCATGGCTTCTTGCTCTTGGCGAGTCAGAGAGTAGAGACGACCCTTTGGAGGAGCGGTGCCAGGAAGAAGGTCGATGGGACAATCATAAGGCCAATGAGGGGGAAGCGACATGGCTCGAGTCTTGTTGAAGACCAGCTTGAGATCATGGTACTCGGCAGGGACATTGGAGATGTTAGGGAGGTCATCAGGCTTGGCTGGAGTGGACGGTAGAGGGAGCGCCAAGAGAAGACAAGACCCGGAACATGACGGGCTCCAGCCTGTGATAGTGTGCTTAGTCCAGTCAATGTTTGGGCCATGAAGCGCTAACCAGTGAAGACCAAGAACTACAGCAGGATGGGATCTCTCAATAACCAACAGGCAGATCGCCTCAGAGTGGTTTCCGGAAATTCCTAGGGTGAGAGGGCAGGTTCGCCACGTGATGGCCTTCCGTCTAGGGCCTGAACTGCAAGCGGAGGTTCTACTGGAACACATGGGACCTCCAACGCTCTAGCTGTAGCGGTGCTGATCAGGTTACGGTCAGAATCGGAGTCGATGAGTGCCTGGACCTGGTTGGCCGCAGATGATTAACGTAGCAGGGAGTAGGGGGCGTGGTTCTGGGAGTCTGCCTGAAGGAGCGCCCTCTAGTGCTCCCAGCCTGACTAGAGGGTGCCTCCTTTTAATGGAGCAGTTCTTAAGAAAATGTCCAGAGTCTCCGCAGTAGAAACAGGCTCCTTCCTGGTGATGCCGACGTCTCTCGTCCTCTGAAATTCGAGTCCTGTCTAGCTGCATGGGCTCCTCCTGATCATTCTGTCGTGGAGGAAGGGGACTGTGAGCCGTCCTGGCGGAAGAGGGTCTGCTAGCAAGAGGCGATCTTCTGGAGGTCCGACTTGAGCTGAGGTGTGCATCGACCGGACCAGCAAGATCCATGAGTCTATTCAGGTCGGCAGGTAGCTCCTGAGAAACGAGTTTGTCTTTGACTGCCTCTGATAAACCTTCGAGGAAGGCGTCAGATAGGGCCCTGTCGTTCCATCCACTTGTGGCGCACGTTGAGGATAACTGGAGCTGTTGCATCTGAGTGGTGATGTCAGCGAAGGTCTGTCTAGTGGTAAGGAGTTCTTGCTGTTGCTTCCCGAGGAGGGCGCCCTGGCTCACTAGGGCCAGCCTCATCCTGTCGTACTCTGCTGGATCCATCACGTGTGGCCGGATTATTCTGTCACGAGGCGGGCGATGAAGAGGCGAAGAGATGGATCCAAATGCAGGGGAGCAGAGATGATTTTGAGATGCGTGGGCTGGGTAACCTGAAGCTGCGTGCTGTGGAGAGATGAGAAACGGAGCCGTAGTCGAGGAACAAAAGTGAAAGTTCGGAGCCGATTGATCTGTCCGTGAGAGTGTTGCGCCGAAACTTGAAGCGAAGTCGTAGTCGAGGTACAAAAGCGAGAGTTCAAAGCCATTAAATCCATCAGCGAGAGCGTCGAGCCAAAACGTGAAACAGAGCCGAAGTCGAGGAGCAAAAGCGAGAGTCAATACCGTTAAATCCGTGAGCGAGGCAACTAATCCAAAACCAGAGTCGGTAACATGAAACCCATGAAACAAAACGTGAGAATATTGGAGCAAAAACACACAATAATCCGGCAGCGAGACAGCGTGCTGCGCTTCCTTATATCCTGGAAGAAATCAGCGCCAGATGAGAAACCGGTGTGTCGGCGAGGGGGGCATGTGACGAGAGATGGCCGCGTGATGAGAAGCATGACAGCGTGGGAAAGGGAATGTTGGGAGGCAGAGGCGGTCTTTGATCAGCGCGAAAGTGTGACAAATTAATTCCAAAGGTTTTCTATTGGGTTGAGGTCAGTTAAGTTCTTCCACACCTAACTTGCTCATTCATGTCTTCATGGACCTTGCTTTGTGCACTGGTGTGCAGTCATGTCGGAACAGTGAGGGGCCGTCTCCAAACTGTTCCCAAAGTTGGAGCATGAAATTATCCAAAAAGTCTTGGTATGCTGAAGCATTAAGAGTTCTTTCACTGGAACTAAGGGACAGAGTCCAAGACAAAAAAGCATGATTTATCACTCCAGAGACAATGTTCCACTACTCTAGAGTCCAGAGGTAGCATGCTTTACACAACCGCATCTGATGCTTTGCATTGCACTTGGTTATATCAGGTTTGGATAAGCTTCTCAGCCAGAGAAACCCATTCCATGATGCTCTCTACGCACTGTTTTTGAGCTAATCTGAAGATCACATGAAGTTTGGAGGTCTGTAGCTTTTGAAGGTTGGCGATTTATATGTGCCTTAGCATCTGCTGATGCTCTGTGATTTTACGTGGCCTAACACTTTGTGGTTGAGTTTCTGTCTTTCTAATACCTAATACCACTAGCAAGTGACTGTGCAATATTTAGTTGTGTCCACTCTGGAATTCACTGAGCTCCTGAGAGCGACCGATTCTTTCACAAATGTTTGTAGAAATGGTCTGCATGCCTAGGTGCTTGATTTTATACAGTTTTCTACTACTCCCCCTACTCACCATCATAAACAGAGGCAGCATTGGAGTCATTCCAGTTCCTGGATACTATCTCTCAGGACCCCTTATATCTAATCCATTAAACATTTTCCCCAAGCTACAGTCGCAATACTGTGCAATACTACTGGTATTCATTTCCTTCAGGAAATTAACTACAACTGCTGCATTCCTAGTATCAATCCAGTCCTGAACCAGAGACAACATCAGACACATCTTACCTGGGCTAAAAAGAAAAAGAACTGGATGGTAGCTCAGTAGTCCAATGTGCATTTCCTTTGAAAATCTACTTCCCAGAGTTCAGAAGAAGAACAGAGAAGCACATAATCCAAGCTGCTTGAAGTCCAAGGTAAAGTTTCTACAATCTGTGATGACTTCGAGTGACATGTAATCTGCTCGGGTTGATCCACATTTTTATCAGGTCCATAGTATATGCAATCATCTACCAGGAGATTTTACAGCACTTCATGCTTTCATCTGCTGACATACTTGAATAAATGTTTATTTAATTTTCCAGCAGAACTTGCGCCAGAACTACCACTAACTGTTTTATGGACCATGAAATTTCTGTGTTTGTGCGTGACCTGAACACTATAGAAAATATGTGGGCTATTGGAAAGAGGAACATGAGAAACACCTGACACAACAGTACAGACAAGATGAAGGCTGCTATCAAAGCAATCTGGTCTTCAATAAAGACTCAGCAGTGCCACACGTTGATCACCTCTATGAAATGCTGCATCACTTTAATACTTCATGCTAAAGGAGCCCTGACCAAGTATTGAGTGCATAAATGAACATACTATTTTCCAGAAGTTGTACATTTCTGTATCGTAAATATCTTTTCAATTAAAAATATTGAAAATGTTTTCTAAAATTTTGAGATATTGGATTTTTTATGAGCTGTGAGCCATAATAAGTGAATTTAGAAAAAGGAAATAAACATTTCTGCAATATAAAAAAATGAGCTGTACAAGTATATAAATGTTTATTATTTCTTTTATTTAATTAGGAGAAAAATAATCTTTTCCATGTTTTATTTTTCTTTCTTTTTTTTTTTTAGTATTGCACTGTGTTTGTGTACACGGCCTCTGGTCCTGCCAGCCAAAATAACAATCCTGATGGAGCCCCATTTCACTGATGAGAAGTGGTACAGATGAAGCATGGCTGTGTTTTCCTATAGTAATTTATTTAATTGATAATTTAGTTGAAGGAGTCTGTAGCTGGGGAAATTTAGCTATATTGTGACACTGCTCACATGTGCAGAATGAATTAACAGGAAGTCTCTTACTTACCAGTAACATTTACCCAGAGTGCATCACTGTAGTGTGTGTAGTAAACTGGGTTTCCTCTTGCAGCTCTGCACCTGTACTGACCTCCATCAGAGACTCTAACTGATCTGATGATGTAGGAGGAAGAGGAGGGTGAGGAAGATGAGGAGTCAGTTTCAATTGCAGTCTCAGTCTCAGTGCTCTGTGTTGGTGTGATCCAGTAAAATTTCCATCCAGCAGTCGCAGCTTCAGTGTACAGGACAGAGTCACTGAGTTTCTTGTCAGTGCAGCTCCTTTATGGTCTGATGTGAGTTTCAGGTTTTCTGGGGAAAAAAATAAATGAATAAACACTTCTAGAATTAATCATTATTACTGTGTAAACATGTTTGATTGCTGAAACTGATTTAGAGTTTTTATTCAGACTTTAACTGAGATTTACTGTGATCAGAGACTGCGATAGACTTTTCGTTTCCTGTAAGTTTAACAGACAGGGTTTTAAAATATTCCTCCCTAATCTATCATTAATTGTCATTTTAATTTTTGTTTTTTTAAATAATAGACATATTTAATAGCATTTATATTTAATTTCCTTCCTTTATTCCTCATGTGACTGAGGGTTTGTCCAGTTCTTTGTATACAGGCTACAATTCTACAAGTGCTCTGCTCTAGCAGTTCTGTAACTGATCACCAGCCTGTGTTTGTGCTGAAAGTGTCGGTTAAAGAGAAACTTTACCGTTTAACAATACCGCCTGCTTTTTATTTCTCCTCACTGACACCACATAAATTACTATTAATAGTATGAGAATATGATTACATTATTCATCATTAAAATACAATAACACAGTCACATTAGCACATTTACACAAAACACACATCAGTTAGCTCAGAGCGACGTTTTAACTCACAGTGCGGAAACCTACATAAAACATATCTGATAAGAGACACAAGAAAACACAATGTTTAACGTGAACAATTTAACAGGCATCACACAACTCCACAGCTTGCGACAACACAACAGATAAGTCTGACAAATATCTATAAAATGCATTTCATACAGCAGGTGTGGATCTGTCAATGTGTGTGTGTGTGTGTGTGTGTGTGTGTGTGTGTGTGTGTGTGTGTGTGTGTGTGTGTGTGTTTCCACAATAAGGGAAATTATATTAAAATGTTGAAATAAATATCATTAACCTGCAATCACATGAGTCATCTGTGTCACGTGAAAAATTCATGTAAAGACTATTAGTGGAAATGACATTATGTGAAATAAACACTCACCTGATGTGTGGAGCAGCACTGGTCTGTGTGTATGTTGGGTCTGATGACTTTGTTCCTTTACATGTATAATCACATGGAAGTTTGGAAGTTGGGGAAAGCATGCAGAATCAGCCACGGCACAGCGGAAATTGAACCCCAACCTTCTGATCAATAACGCAGCATCGCCCCAACCCCTACTTCCCAAATAAATGGCACCAAAGATTTTCTTTTTCTGGTGTTAGAAGTTGCTTAACTTTTCATGAAGTGTTCTGAACTTTAGGCTTTCCCATTAATGTGCGTATACACAAGCACATACAAAAATGAGTACATAATAAGTACCTGCTCTATTATAATCACACAATTCTGTGTTCACAGGGTGAGATATTCAGATGTAGGATACAGACGAAAGCCAAGCCAAGTTCACACAATTATGGCATGGCCAGGGCTCGCACACAAGTAGCAAGGCTACATGCAGGCACACACGCATACATGCGCACATACAAACACACAGGTTTGTGCAGAAATAAATAAGGTCAACAGTTTAATGCACACATCAACTGAATCAACCTGTAATTGCGTGTAATAATCACAGACTCTGACATGCTGCAACCTGTCTGTACGAAAACTCAGTATTTACTGTCATATTAGAATCAAACTCAATATTGGAGAATAAAGTTTTCAATAAGCGTGTGTGTGTGTGTGTGTGTGTGTGTGTGTGTGTGTGTGTGTGTGTGTGTGTGTGTGTGTGTATGTCATTGTATTGAATGCAGATTAGAAGACAGCAAAGAGCAGGTTAGTGTGAGCCTTTGGTCTTTCAACACAAAATGTACTAGGATCAGCAAACACAGAGATTAACATCCTGCTCACCACACAGTGTCCTGATGGGATTTTGATTTAATTGATTCTTCACTTATTGTTTATTGTTTTTTAATTATTCAGCTCTTTATGATTAGTCTTCATTATAAACAGGAACCACATGAGTTTCCTACCAGAGTCCAGGAATCTGTATTTATATTAAACAGCATAGATAACAACTGTTGAAGTGTGTATACATGTTTTTGGCTGACTCTGTATATTTAGGTGAAACTCGAAAAATTAGAATATCGTGCAAAAGTTCATTTATTTTATTTTATTTTTTTACTTTAAAATTTTAATTCAAAGGTTTACACTCAATTGAACAAACTAAAGCAAGTTAAAAGCATTTTCTATTGCATAGCCATATACGCTTCAAAATTCATCCTGCTACTTTTATCGGTAATCAGGTCATCAGTAAACACCAGTGAACTGGTTCCATTGGCAGCCCAATTTCTCTTCCCATCTGTCAGGGTATTATGTACTGGTTAAAGTATGTTATATCATCCAGCCACTAGAGGGCCTCAGAGGGTAATATATGAGCAGTTGCCGCATACGAAGAGTCAGTTAGTGTTGATATATTCTGAATGTAAAAAGAGTGCATGGAGTTGTTGTGTATTGTTTTCTGGCTTCTTAATAATAAAGGAAGCGACAGATGAAATAAATACAAGACATGGTGTAAGGAGTATAAGGAACAGACGAGAGCAATGGTCAAATTTAATCCTCCCGACAGTTTCAACTTTGATACACGTGTAACAGAGTGGCCGTCATGGAGACAGAGGGTCTCGCGCTACAGGACTGCAGGGAGATAAAGAGGTACAGATTAGCACTATAATATGTGCTATGGGCATCGAAGCAGAGAACATTTTAGTCGACTAAAAGTCTGGAAATCACCAAAATCTGTTATGTATCAAGTGGTGCCCAAACTTTTGCATAAGACTGTGTATATATGCCCGAAAACCATATTCATATTCAGCACTCTCAGCAAGAAAACATCTGATCATGTTATGTCGTTTGTCTCCTTACTAATCGCTTCTAAGTCATTCCGAATTGCATCTGAACTATCAGTGGGTTTTTTTTTTTTTTTTTTTTTTACAGCTACAAAGCTAACTAGCTCCTAATACAAACCTAAATCTAAATAGTTGTTATTATTATTACCCTGATCAAGAGCACTACTTGGTTTGTGTGACAATGGATTGTACACCCTACATAGTGCACTAGCTTTCCATTTAACACTTTATGGGATCCAGCCCGGGAACCCAGAAGTGGGATGAATGGAAATATAAAGACATACTCAATAAGATTAATCATAAATCTCCTTGATTGGCTACATAGTACTGGTAAGGATTGAAAACCATTTTAACCCGTTAATTACACTGACTGCAGGTCGCTAACTGAGTGTGATGGTGGAACACCACTAGTTAATTCTGCCAGTCACAGAAGCATATTTGTTGGCTGAGCAAAATAACTGGTTAAATAAAGAAACAAATCATAACCCGTTAATAATAAATTGTGTTTGTGAAACTGTAATATAAAATCAATCTCACAGGTCATGTATATACAGGTCATGCTGTATTGCTGGATATAGCATGGCTGTGATGCCATCGTGTCTGTGCCTGCAAAGAGGAATATTGTTTTTAAAAGGACTTTGTGGGATGTTGGCAGAGATGAGCCTATTCCTGTAACCTGCTGTAATCATGATTTCTCTGCAGTTGTATCAGAGTTGCCCCTAAGCATCACATGGTGTGGGCTGATCTGGACACTGTGTATTTGTGTTTGGGGACTTTCATGTTGGCACTGAGTTCACATAGTGCAGCATCAAAGCATAGGACACTGGAAATAGCTTCGAAAGGAGTCTTTGTTGTTTTTATTAGAGCAAAAAATCACAATTACAAAAGCCCAATTACGTTAATTAAACAAGAAAATATATCTTTTTTACTCTTACTTCATTAGAGTATTGCATAATAAGCCTTACCTATTTTTAATATAATATTACAATACATTTAAAGCCTGCTGTATATTTCTACCTGAGTAATGCAGTGTGTAAATACTGGCTACAGTATAAACGTGTATAATAAATGAATAAAGTCAGAGTAATATAAAAGTTAAACAAAATAACGCGATTGGAACCCTGTCCAGGATGTACCACACAACGTGCATGAATTCTCCTGGAATAGGCTCCAGGCTTCCTGTACAGGATGAGCAGTACAGTAAATGATGGAATGAAAATAAAGCACAAAGCTCAAAAAGTGAAAATAAATGTTTACAAGTAACAGAATTACAAATAAATATTTGAAATAAAAAGAATGCATTGCTTAAAGCTTTTGGCCAAAATCACAAAACGGTGTCACAGCTACTAATCACTAAAACCACTACTAACCACACATATACTGTGTTCTCTGTTGCACTGGTTAACATTAGTTAAGATTTAAAAGTTAGATTATATATATAAAAGCAAATCATGTAAAAAAAAAACATGACTCATAAAGACGTTTCAGCTTCTGTCACTCTGTCTGATCTGTTGTTCTTCTCAGGCTCAGCTGTAAAATACACAATCAAACATTTTAGCCTATTATTAAATTAAAATTTTTAATTTTATGGAAAATGAACATTGTGAGTTCTTACTTTGAGCTCTGTAATATTTCACTGCCAGAATGATGGTCACCAGCACATATGGAGAGGCCACTATAACACTCCAGATGACCTTCAGTATTGTCACTTTGTGTGAGAAAACTGGAGGAAAAGATAATATGGATAATAAACTAATAATACAATAAAAATTGTAAACACTTAAGTTTCAAACATTCCAAAATCTAAGCTTTAAACAGTATGTCAAAGGTGTCTGCGGGCCGCAGGCAAAAGGGTCCAAGTTGAAGAAGATTGATGGATGAGGTGCACATGTTTTTGAGGTAGAGTGTGTTGGGCACTTGTGTTATTAAAACATCTAGGAACGTGAATTTCAGAGCCGAATATTAATCTGTGCAGCTGAAGTTGCAGATTTCAGTCTGAACTGCATTAGATCCAAACTGACAGAGACAGAGTAGTGGTCCAGGAAGAGGAAGTGAGAACTGAACCACAGAGCACGAATAATCCAGTAACGAGGTGGACACTGAGCTTCCTTAAATGTTGTTAGAAATCATCAGTGAATGAGTATCAAGTGTGTGGGAAGGACGAGCTGGAAAACTTTAAAAAATATATATATATATGACATTTTTTTTTTGTAATATATACTGTATAAGCCTGTACCTCACAGAGTGTGGAACAAGTCTGTATTGTACAAGTCTGTCCCTCAAAGTGTGGAGTAATGTGTACTGTACTGTATAAACCTGTACCTCACAGAGTGTGGAGTAATGTGTACTGTACTGTATAAGCCTGTACCCTCACACAGTAATGTATACTGTACAATACTATACAAACAGTAAGTGTGGAGTAATGTATACTGTATAAGTTTGTACCCACACACAGCATGGAGTAATGTGTACTGTATGTAGACCTGCCTGACACATCCTGGTGCAATACTTTGCATGGAGGCCCCATGTGGTCTGCCTGTGACCCCATGTGGTCTGATGCATGTGGTGATGAGGATGGTTCCACTTTACCATGGTTTATGATGGTCTTGTGCTCTGTTGATACAGACAGCTGCTCTCTGATGACTTGTGACTACACTTGTCACTCTATAGTTCAGGACTGTTTTCCACAAACAGTTTTGTACCAGAGCCTCCAATACTGAAAGTGGACATCATATTAACTTAAACACTTTTCCAGTTATACAAGATTGGATTAAAAGTTTGAAAGCCACAAATCCAGCTGCTTTCGCCGTATATCCTCCCTCAGATGCCTCAAACCCTGGCAGTAAAATTGACAGTGTGGTCCCTGGAGATAAATTGGACTTGGTCGAGCTGCAGAACTGCCTCGTCTTTTTCGGATGATGGCCACTGTGGAGACTTTTGTTTCATCTCAGGGTCATACCCATACACCCACGTTTCATTACCAGTAATGATCAAATTGTGGATTGTTTCCCCACGATCATCATAAAGGGTTTTGATCGTTTTAGGGGTTCAGCTCGTTGATGGTCATCTTGATCTCTCGTCATTTTCCACTGATGTTCTTCCGCACATGCCATTCAAAACACTTTGAACGACTATTGCAGCATCGCCATAAACTTGACAACTCGTGCCAAGCATCTCTGTGGCAGATTTGCCCAGTTTAATGCAGAATTTCACGTTTTACTTGCTGTTTGTGATGAAATAGCAGACATGGTAATGTTAATGTTAGGAGAGGTGGAGGTGTAGCTGCTCTATTTAAAGATGTCTATCAATGCAAGCAAGTGTCATTTGGTCAGTTTTTGTCTTTTGAATATCTAGGTATTTTGCTGAAAGGTGCTCCACGCATTCTGTTCATCATTATTTACAGACCTCCAAAATACTCTTCAAACTTTATTGGAGAATTCACAGAACTGCTATCAATGATTTCCTCAGAGTTCGACTGTTTTGCCATTGCAGGGGATTTTAATATTCACATTGATAATGCAGAAACCAATATTACAAAATAAATTATAAGTGTTTTAAACACTTTTGACCTGATTCAGCATGTGCACAGGCCCACACATAATCGTGGACACACTCTAAACTTACTCATCAGTAAGGGTCTAAACATCTCATCCATTGTTATAAAGGACGTAGCACTGTCTGATCACTTCTGTATTTTCTTTGATATATTGATCTCTGTTACCACTGAACCTAGATCTGTGTCTGTCAGAAAAAGATGCATTAATGAGAACACAAGTGCACAATTTATGAAGGCTATATCCTTAACACCAAGCATTTCTGCAGACTCTGTTGATCTTCTCCTTGATTCCTTTAACTTAAAAGTTAAGAATGTTATTGAT